>VZSF01005685.1:654768-734262 GCA_013398295.1 Chionis minor | reverse complement strand
AAAAAAAAAAAAAAGAGTCAGCTCAGGCTGTTGTGGGTTGAAACGCTCTGCTTATGTTTTTGCGAGCTGAGCTGCGCGGTATTTGCATGGGAATCAGGAAGTGAAATCGATTAGAAACAAATGAAATGGGGCACTTTGTCCTCCCTGCCCGGCAGCCCCCGTGTCGACAAGCGGACGGTCAACTTGGCTTTTAGTTTTGAGCAACAACAGGGTTTTATTGGTAAAAGGGCAAAGGAAATTTCCTGGTGGCAAGGGCATGCGAGGCTCTGTTTAACTTTATTCAAAGATAAATAATGCACGACGTTAACCCGACCTGTGGATGTGGGCTGTGCGAGCACGCTGCTTATCCGGCAAGTGCCTTTCCCTTCTTCTGCCAGAGTTTTGTTCCAGGGGAACGGTGGTTTTCAGCTGTTCGGTCTCCTCGTACCCCTGGGTGCTGGGGGAGCCCTGAGCTCCCCTGTGGGGTGTTCGGGCCCGAAAGTTGGAGCCGCACTTTGGGGAGCGAAGCACGTTTTTGCCGCGTGCGCGTGACCGCGAGGGACGTCGCCGCTCGCTTGCGGAGCTGGAGACCTCAGTCCCGTGAACTGCCGGGGTGGGAAGCCCCAACCCTATGGTGAAAACCAGCCCGTGAAGCCCCAACCCTCTGATGAAAACCAGCCAGTGTCAGCTCTCGCGTCGGTGCGTGAGACCTGCTGGCGCAGAGGAAACACCGCCACGGACTGATGATGCTTCCCAGGGTGGAACAATGCCGGGAGGTTTCCTCTTCGCTTTCCAGGCTATAAACTGATCAAACTGTCTTCCGTACAAACTGATGTTTCCAAATATAAACTGTCATGCTTGGAGCTGTAGATGCGTGGGGACCACTGCTTTCTTAGAACATGCTCAGAATGGCATACTCTGCATTTTTTTTCTTTTTTTTTTTTTTTTTTCTTTTAAGGAAAAGCCTAATGTGGGTTTGATAGTTGCCCTGTGTGAAATTAAAAATGGTAGTTGCGATCTGGGGAAGATCCCGGTGGGAGTTTGCAAGGGATGCTCTTGCTGCACTTGACGAGGCAGGTGTTCCTTGTTGGAGGGGAGGGTTTTCAGCCCAGCTCTCCGTAACGAAATTGCTTTCTGGCTGCTTTCCTGGCTTTGGGAGGAGTGTGAAGGGAACGGGCTGAATCGGATGGCGTTGGTGGGCACCTGCAGGAACCTGGTTGTCCGTGTGGAGCGGCACAGCCTGGCCGAAGCTGATCCCACGGGGACGCGCGGAGCCTGGAGTGGATGCTCTGGCGAGGCTCGGCTGGTGCTTGTCCTCGGCCAGGGTGGGACCCAAATCCATCTAGACTTGAGTCTTTATACTTGCTCTTAGGTATTTGGCGTTTCTCTGGCAATTCCTGAACTCAGGAATCTGCCTTCTCCCCCTGGAGTAGCTAAAGGTGGGAAAGGAAGCATCTTGTTGCTCTTTACCTTCCCTGCATCCGCAGCGCCGGCAGCCCGGGGAGGAGGGAGGAATGATCCCAGCCCAGCCAGGGCATCCTCAGCCTCGCCGGTGGGCAGTTTCCTCTGTCCGGGCCGGATTTCGGAAGAAGATTTGTTTGTTATTGAAGATCCGTTTGTCGCGCAGCCGTGATGCGTTCAGACACGGCGGGTAGGGATGTGCAAGACGGAGTGTGCCTAGAAACTTCAGAGGGTGTTTTTGATGATAAATACACATTTTGCCTGGCTGGGCTGGCTAACCAGCCGTCTGCATTACTACAGAGATGATTTTTTATTTATTTATTATTATTCAGTCAAAATGCCAGGGGGCAAGACACTTGTGTTAGACTTGAAACACCCAGTGATACTCTGTCATCCACCTTTCTCAGTGAATTAAATGGGGTTGTGCAGGTGTGTAATGAGAAACAGATTTTTTGCCCGAGGTGAGCAGCGTTTCAAAGGCTGGAGGTGAAAGCGTATCTCTCCGCAAAGTGACGCTGCGAGATCCAGGCGCCGTTGTGGGTTTTGTTGTTTGGTTTTGTTGTTTTTTTGGAGGTTTTCTTGGAGTGTTTTTTTTTTTTTTTTAATCCCTCTCCACGCTGATTTGTTTTTTTGAAGGCGTGCTGTGTGGTGAGGTTAGAGCATCGGGTCCGGGTCGCAGCAGAGCCGGGCCAGCCGTGGGGGAGGCTGTGGGGAGGTCGAACTCCTTGTGGTGTCCCCGTCCTCCTAAAACCTTCCTGTGCGTGTTCCGCAGGGAAACCAGGCTGGTGAAATGGCCAGGTTGGCCACACGGCAGTAGTTCACTACTTGATGTTTGAATAAATAAATGAGTAAAATCACCTCATCAGGTTGCAATCTCAAGTGTGCTTTATCGCGGTGCTCGATTCCAGAGATCCGAGCCCAGTGCGTGGCAGCGCCTGGCGGGGTGGGATGACCCAAAGCTACCGAAACCTCCACAGACACTAACGGAGTAAGTGGTGAGGAAAAAAAGTCCTAAAGCCCAGTTCTCTTCTGAGAGTCAGTGGACGTGAGGTCAGCTTTGATGAGCCCAGAGTAAAACTTCATTTCTGCTAATTGCTTTTGCTGTAGAGGCTCTTTCTGGAGGGTTGGGAAGTGGGATGTGTGTACTTGCCCTCAGCACTTATTGATCATTATGTCTATTACCGTGATTGGATTTTGGGGGGTGAAATTCAAGCTGGTTTGCCAGCCAACTGCGAGAGTGTGATGTAAAGAACATCTTTATTTGTAAATGGGAGCGGTTGCAGCGCCCCTCAGCCTTACAGTCCCTGTTCCCAATTCCCGGTAGAGCATTTCTTCCCCATCCCTGTGCGGAGCCGTCTCCGGAACCCCGCTTCTCTCCCAGTTCCCCTGGAGCTGGCACCACTTTCCAGTCCTCTAGTACCGTGTGGTACAGCTGCTCTTGCATCCCAAGTTCCTTTTGGGAGTAGGATGGAGATCTCCGTGCTTTGGATTTTCATTGATAATTAGGTTTGAATCATAATTTTGTTAAGTCTCTGGTCAAATGCAAATTAAATGACTCTTCACTGGCATTTCAGCATGGCGAGGCATAAAAAATATTATTAAAAAATTGCACGTTTGGGTGAGGTTGATACTTAGTGGCATGTGTTTTGTTTGGGTGAGTTTTTAATTTTTTTTTTTTTTTTTTTTTTNTTTTTTTTTTTTTTTTGCCTTAGATAAAATTAATCCTTCCTGGCAAGGACTTGGGTATGTCCCGCAGGCTGCTCCCTGCTCGGACAATATGCTTTGTGCAGGCAGGTCTCTGGGCAGAAATTACCCAGGGGTCAGCTACGCCGGACACCTCTGGGGATGCGGGATTGACCAGGAATTATCCATGAAGATGGAAGACTGGGGAGCTGCTTGCAGGGTGCCGGGTCACTGTCCTTTCTTGGGTGGCGTGCCAGCACCCTGGTTTAATTCCCCTGGCGTCTGGCAGACCTGGTTCAACCTCTTGGCACTTGTGGCGCCGCCGCGGAGGGCTGTGTGGAGGGGTGCGCCTCTCGGAAAAGTCCTTGTACCGCCGGTGCCCGGGAAGCAGGGATGGAGAGCGAGTGTGCCAGGCGCGGCGGGGGATGACACCGTGGCCAGCGTGTCTGAGGGGTCTCAGCCTGCGCTCCGTCCTCCGGCCCCGCTCCGGGAGCGTTTCTGCTCCTAAATCTCCGAGGCTGAAGGAAATGTGGGTTCTGCTAAGAAAAAAGCAATAAGCCCCAAACTCCTGTGCCCTCTTCCCGTTGGCCTGTCCTGGCTGTGTGAGCACGCTGTGGCGGCGTTCTCCACCGCAACGTTAACGTTGCTCCGTATATTTCAGCGGGTGGAAGTTGGTACCTAAGCCAAAGGGCTTGCAGTCCCTGTGCCCAGCTCTCGGTACAGCATTTCTCCCGTATCCCTATGCAGAGCCATCTCCGGAACCCTGCTTCTCTCCCAGTTTCCCTGGAGTGCACTTCCAGGGCTTCATCGCCCAATTTGTTGTAAGGTGAAGGCTCCCGTTGATATCACGTTGCATTTGCTCTTCCTTTAAGGTTGGCCTGGACACTGCTAAGTATCTTTTTTTTTTTTTTTTTCCCCCTGCTTCAAAAATCTCCTGGATGCTTGAAACGAAGCAGCCACATATTTAATGCGTGTATTTGTGTGCGCGCAGACTTCGAGTTGGCAGTAATGGTCAGCTCATTAAGGATTCTTATTTTGAAGCGTATTGACATCTCTCTAGAGATAATCCATCTCGGGCTGCACTGCCTGGAGGTTTTATTAGGGCTCTTGAGACTGATGAAACACAGCAAACGTAATTGGCGTGATGACTTGGCTGCCCACTGCTCTGTTTTGCGCTCATTAAGGAACCGCGCAGATGAGGGCCGTCCTCCATGGATGGGCGCAACGCCCTGCACCCGACTGAACCGTCAGGCGGCTTCGTGGCTGTTGTTTTCTCTGAAGGATGGCGATAATTTGGTATCAAAGTCCTATTTATTGATGATGTAGGCGCCCGTTTGCCATGACAACTGGGAGCAGGTGGTTTGTAGCCGCGGCTTCCCCCAGGTATGGGGGAGATGAAGGCACGCCGGCGTGTTTGGGAGCAGTAATTATTCACAAGGCTTTGGGACTTTTTAGCGTGCCACTTGAAAGCTTTAGAGCCGCAATGCTTGTAATTACTTCCATATGTCATGATAGTAGTTAAATGTAACTCAGTATTATCGGAGCTGACTGGGTAGGTGGGTTGTTCGAGCCAGGTCTGTAGAGCTACTCCCTGATTTACCCTGCTCCACTCCTCTGGCTTTTTATTTACTCTCCGCTTCTCGAAACTTGAGTTCCGTTCCAAAAACGGCTATAAAAAATGGCCTCATTACATATCACTGTTTACTGTGTCTCAGTGACTTCCCGTTCGGATGTGCTGAGCTTTACAAAGGGGGGAAAAAAGGTGCTCTGTCTTGGATGGCCGAACCCGTGAGCTCCTTGCAAATAGGAACCGATTGCAGTTTTCCTTCCCGGCCCCCCTTCATGCCTCCTGCGTGTCGAATAGCACCCTAAAACCTGCTAGCTGGAGGGAGCGCCCTCTTTTTTGCTGTTTGGCAAGGCTGTAAGATATTGCTGGACCTGCGGCTGAAGGCTGATATGTATTCTGTTGGGGCAGAAGAAGGCGGAAAGTGTTAGATGGATCCTGCTGACTCTGCCAAGAAGCATAAAAAGCAGGGAAAACTTTTCCCCCCCTCCCCTTGAATGATTGATGAGAGTTAAATACCTGCATTAAATACCTAGCAGGAACAAAGTCTCGAATGAATAGATGCCTTTTAAAAACACAAAGCAAAAAAAACCCGGTCAATTTGGTTGCTTTTCAAGTTGGGACCAGGCTTGGAAGCTGCCTTCTGTCTCAACAGCATGTTGATGAGGTGTTAAAAAAAAAAAAAAAAAAAAAAAAATGTTTGGCTTCCCCACCCTTCTTCTTGGCGTCCCTNAAAAAAAAAAAAAAAAAAGATGTTTGGCTTCTCCATCCTTCTTCATGGCGATCCTTCGTGCTTGGTGTACCGCTGGAAAACGGAGTACCTTCTGCTGGGTCACGCCAGGGAGAAACGGGCAAATATTTGGCAATGGCACTTGCGATGTTTGTCTCCTGTGGTTGTGTTTGAGCAGGGCAGTTGGGTGAGGAATTAGGGCGGCAGAAATTTAGGCTAGATCGAGCAAGATGCGTGTGGAGGACGTGGTTCTATGGAAGGGTTGAGCGTCACCACCTCGCCCGTGCCCTGCGGGATGGTGCTGACCCATCTCCCCGTGTGGGGTCCTGGATGCGGGAGCCCCTGGCCGGACCCTTTGCTTTCTTCAGCTCATCTGGAGGCAGAAGGGACCTGATTTTTGGCGCTGAAGGAAATGTTGCTTCAGACTGACCTCAGGGCAAATTTTTGATCTGCTTCTTTGTCCCTTCTTAAAGAGACAAACCTTTTATTTTTTTTTCCCCCAGGGTTTGAGCTTTTTTCCCTGCAATACTTCCTCATTCGATTTCCTCCTAAGCCTGCGTTTTTGGTAGCATCTCAGAAATGCTCATCCCACACGTCCCAGCCGCCCGGGGTGGGAGCAGCAGCGTCCTGTCGATGCAGGGCACAGTGGGAATAAGGGGTGGGCGGCTGATCACCCGTGTAAGGTATGTGCGTTGTGGAGGGGGGTGAGTGCAGTGAGCTTGGCAACACCTCGGGGAGGTGAAGACCATCTCTACTTTGATTTTTTTTTTTTTTTTTTTTTTTTAAAGCATGGATCCACCTTCTTTGAGCTACACACAGCTTCTGGTTTGGTTTGGAGTTTTTTTTATTCTCCTGCTTCCTCACACTACCCTTGACAGCAGTTGGTTCCCTTGGACTCTTGGCGATCTTACGATGAGTCCCCGTGGGTGCCCTCCCAGCAATCGACCCAGCTGCCTGGACCTCTGATCCCATCCAAGGCCTGAATCCATCTGTCTGCCCAGCTGTCCCTGCAGCATCCCAGGACCTGTGGGGCTCCACCACCGGTGCTGCTTCCTGAGCGCTGGCCCCAGGCAAAGCCTGGTCCTGTCCCCGTGCCAGCCTGCTGTGAGTCGCCCCCGGCTCTCCTGTGGCTGTTAGCCCGAGGGCTCGCATTTGGGCACGTCCTCGGGGTAGCTCACTTCGTTGCCCCCCAGCAGCCTCCTGGGTTGACCTGTCCCCTCCCCGCCATGTGTCCCACTTCCTTACTCTGAGCTGTGTTCCCTCCGATGCTCTTTTTGTAAGGAGGGGGAAGGACCTTCTTTCCCAGGACAACTATTAATTACAGCCTGCACTTGACAATTTCAAACTCAGCGTTAATGAAATTACTTTTCCCAGTGTCGTATTTCCTCTGCAAGAAAAAGCCTAGAAAAAGGTCTGTTTCTAATAAAACTGACTTTTTCGCACCCCCCCACCCCGCCTGCCTTATGTTTTCTTTGGTTGCAGCTCAGGGCTGTGCTTCATCCGATGATCCAACTGGAAGGCAACCACTCCTTGCCCTCCACCCTCTGGGATGACTCGGAGCCGCCGGTGCCGGCAGGGCTGGGGCTCTCCTGCCGCGTTGAGGTTGGGTGGAGGTGGAGGTTGGTCCGACCAGCCAGCGGAGCACGGAGCTGCTCCCATAGGGGACGGTGCCACTGGAGCACCCGCTGCCCAGGTCTCTCACAGCTTGGGCTTATCGGTGACCTTGCGACTGCTGAGCCCTGTGACTGCGACCTGCTCATTCTCGTGGGTGTTTTGTACCGTTCCTGCTTCGGGGAGTATTTTTCTGGGATCCCTCTGGACTAGCTCAGCCCTGCCAGGTCGGGTCCGTGTTAGTGGTAAGATTTAGCGAAGATGCCTGAACCTGACAGGTTTTCACAGGGGTACGTGTGTAACAGGTAATGGAGCATCCCAGTCCTCTCCTCTTGTGTCAGGGGGTGTTCTTGCTTTAACGAAAGCCAGGAGGATTCCACCACAGAAAGAACTGGAAAAAAATACGGGTGCAGGTGGGTGAGGTTGTTAATCTGTGTATAGGCTCAAAGCCCTGTTGCTCCGCCAAAAAAAAAAAAAAAAAAAAATCAGTTTTCTTCCGGAGAAGTCACTGAAGCGTAGTAGTTTGTTGGCCATCAAATTTCCCAGCCTGTCTAACAAGTCCTGCAGAACAAGTTTTGGAACACCTCTAGTTTTAAGAACCCTTTTCTTCTGAAAGCCCCGAAACAGTTTTTTCAAGCTGATGTGAGGGCTGCGAGCCCTTCCCGTCCCGGAGCGAAGGACAAAGGATGCCGCCTGCCCATTGTCTCCCGTCCGCCCGAGGTGCCGTTGCTTGGGTAGCGAGAGGTAACGTGAAATCTGTTCTTCTTGTTTCGTAACCCCCGGGCCTGCCCCGTCTGGACAGCAAGGATTCAGCTGGAAGGTCCTCCTTCGCCTCCTAGGAAAGCCACCAGCCTGAGTCATATCCTGACTCGCTCCGCTCATTTGGCTCCTTGGTGGTGTGATCTAGACTCCACGGTGTTGCCCGTGGTAGAGGCCCAGTTGTAAATCAGCTTTTATTTGCCGTCACGCTGCTTGACTTCTCGGGATTGAATTTGCCAGGACCTGGGGAGCATCTCCTGTCTCGCACGGTGCCCTGCACGCCCTTGTCAGGAGCAGCGTCGGCTCCGTGCTCTCTCCTGGTCCGTGCTGACAGCTGACCGGGTGGTGAACCTGCGTCGGCAAAGGGAAGATGCTGATGGCTGCCTTCGGATGTGATAAGAGCGGCGGTGGCGAGGTTGGGGGGGGGATTCACACCTCTCTCCGTTGGGCAGCGAGCTCCGTGCCGTGGCTCCATCAGGGACCACGGCGTCCTGCAAACGAGCATTGGGCTCTGCCCGCAAACGAGTGGGGTTTGATGAACGGGGAGAGGGGGGAAGGTTAAAAGGTTCCCATAGAGGAAATTCACTCTTTCTCTTCAAGCATACGCTTTAATACTGAGGGAGGGGGGAGTAAATTGGCCCTTTTGTGGCATTCATATCTTTTTGTTGTGTTTTCTAGTAGTTTGCAGCTAAATGGAACATCTGGTATTTGAAAAGGGGCTGAGGAGGGAACAGAGGAGGCTTGTGGCTCAAGAAGGGGAGGAGCGGGAGAAGCGATTTGTGTTTACTGCCGCAAACACAGAATTGGCTGTGAAATCCGCTGAACTCGTGTGCATGACGAAAAGGCTTCGGCCGCCTGGAAAACAACCGTAGGCCCGAGCAGCCAGCCGGCAGGAGCACGGCATCCACTGCGCGCTGCGGCGGAGCCGGTGCGGGGTCAGACCTGCGGACGGGATGAGCTCCGCCGTCCCCGTGGGAAAAACCCCGTGGCAGGACCCCTCGGCGTGTCCTCGCCTCGCACGCGTCCCCCGGGCTGCTCTGAAGGGCAACGCACTGTACAAGCTGGTTTTGCTTTCCGGGACGGGCCGTTTGGCTCCTTTGGGTTTATCAGGTACTTGGAGTGTTTACAGCCGGGCTGGGAACATCTGGCTCCATGCAAGGATACGGGTTTTCCCTAAAGCAGAGCCCTGTTCCTGAGAGGCTGCGCTCATCTCTGTGGCAGAAGCAACAAGAGTGGGAGATATATATGAGATATATATATATTTTTAAGAGCTGGAGTGTGTTAAACACTGGGAGTCCCAGGCTGAATGGCATGTGCGCAGGACAGGAAATGTGTTGGGGCAGACTTGTGTGCAAAGGAGACCCTTTGCATTTATGGGAAGCGCTTTCTCATGTGAGTGATCTTCCAAGAAAGTCGCTGGTAAGCCTCAGAGAGGGGAGGAGACAAAAAAAAAAAAGACAAGTCTCATGTCAGCTGTGGGAGAACTGTGACTTTAAACAGACAACAAACCAAAAACTTTTCTAGTAAAACCATTATGTTTGAAGAGTTTTATGCTTTTTTTCTTTTCTTTTTTTTTTTAAATTCCCTCTTTATAGATCAACTTCTATGTCTGGGGTTTTTTTTTTGGGGTGCATTTTTTTTCTTTTTTTCCCCCCTAATGCTGCTGCAGGGTTTTGGGCTGTTTTGTGGGAATTGCTGCTGGCTGCCCTCGGGGCGGGCGAATTGGGCACAGGGCTTTCCTTCAGTGCCGCTTCTGTCACCAGGTGCTTGCTCTGCCCAGTGAAACGTGGCTTCGTAACTGGTGATGTGACACCAAACTAAGCGGTGTTGGGCACCACGAGGTCTGGAGCGGGATGGCCGCGGTGATGGCAGAGGGCTGAGTTTTGGGGGACAGGGGGTTACGGTGGCGCTGGTGGCAGCCTGTGGCGTTCAGCTCTGGGGTGATGCTGGTGGGACCAGCTGTGGTGTCAGCTTCTGGGAAGATGTGCAGTCTTGCAGGTGTCTTTTAACCAAACTGTCAGTTTTCAAGCCAACAAAATAGACCCAAGAATTTAATATTTCCAGGCGCAGTCAGGCAGGACGGCAGTGAGCAGCCCGGCAGGAAGGCTGGGCGTGCGGTCTGCTTGCCCAGCTCCAGGCTCCCTCCAAAAAGGTGGATTTTTTTTCTGTGGGAAGTTGCAGGACGTGAAATGCAAGTGTTGCTCTGAGGTTTGCCGTCTTGCCCTCTCCGCGCTGGACCAGTCTGTGCCAGGAGCTGATATTCCCAGGGAAGTATCCCAGCCCCACCTGCCCCTGCTCATCTCCCCGTGACCGTGATTCACCACGCATCTCACTGCGTAGGTCATCTCTTGTTTGGGAAGCCAACTGGAGATGCAGGAGAATGTGTTACTTCAACACAAATATTTTCACATTAAGCTGGAGTTTTTGGTGCGCCTTCTAAGATAATTTTAAAAAAACAAACAAACAAAAATACAGAATTTTGCCAGATGTGAATCATCCTGCCCTCTGCGTTTTCGCATTAGTGGTGACAGGGGCTGGGTGCTGGGTAGCACCGCAGGTTTGTTATCTGACTTTAACCCTTTCTCCTACATCTGTTGAGCTTTGGTTTCTCCAGCGGGCAGGGGTAGGGATGTTCATGCTGATGGAGTGAGGACGTTTTTCCAAGGGGCTTCCTGGCTTTAATGCCTGCTGTTTCCTACCCGCTTTGCCTGGTGGCTTTCTGCTCGATGCGATCGGTGTCTCCCTGATGAGAACGTAGCCGGAGATACGGCAAACTTGGTCAAAGGTCCTGAGCTGCTGGCAGCAAAACCTGTTCTGTGCCCCGCGAGCAGTGGCTGTGGCTGGGAGGCTGCCGAAGGAGGAGCGATGGAGCCGGGATAAAGCAGCCAGCCCGGGCTGGGAAGGGTGAGCGGGGCCGTAGGGAAGTTCTGTTCATCCCTCCCTGGAAGGCTCTACAGCCTCGGCGCATTCAGGTACACATTGCCAAGCTTTTACCCACATGGAGGAACATTTAAATGTTATTTTTTTTCTTAGGGGTGACAAAGGTTAGAAGTAAATTTCCCTTGTGTTGGCAGCTCTGTTATCTCAGGCAGGATAATGAGGAAGCTTTAATGAAGCCACAGTATCTGCTTGAGAGTGGGGTTTTTTACCCAGGTTGTTGCAAGAAGCATTTCTAATTAGAGACAGATTTAATTCCAGATTTTTGTCCCCCCCCCCCCCCCTTAATTATATTTGCTAATGTGTTTAACAGCTTTCTCTTCAGAAAAGAACAATTTATTCAAAGGTCATAAATAGATTCTGGCATTAATTACTCCAGGAGCCACACTGGGCTGCACTGGAGAAGGCAACTCCATGGGGAATGCTAAACCTTTTGCAGTTTGGATTCATCTGTGGTTGAAACGCCTCTGTTTGCACACACACCTCAACAAAGATAGACGCCCCCTGTGCAAAAAAAAGAAAACAAAAAATGGCTCTTGCATCCCCGCTTGTGCCCAGGTTTTTAGAACCTACGGGGATCTTGGAGCTAATTTCCCGGAGTCTTTGGAACAAGCCTGTAAATCACGTCTTCTCCCTTGATCTCCCCACCTCTGTTTGGCAACATTTGAGGGGATTTTTATCAATTGGGTTTCGACCCCCTGGTTGCTATGGATCTTTTGGGGCGCCGCCATGGAGAAGCAGAGCCCGCTCCCCTGGCTGCTAAACACCCCGCAACAAACCCTCCGCCTGGTGCCCAGATTAGGTTAATAGTTTTTGTAACCTCCCGGTTTTGGAGCGGCTGTAACATCTGTTCCAAGTGATAATAAAGCAGTGCTGAGGGAGAATTAGCATACAGCTGCCGGGGTGGGTGGAAGTCTCTATAGAAAAAAAAAAAAAGAATTTATTGATGGAAGATGAAGCCTCATTGCATTTTCATAGTTCCTGGTGATTTTTGGCAGCGTGAGCAAAATCTGTTCCTTTGCAATGGGAAAGGACAGCACCGTGTTAGGGGACTCTGATGTACGTTTAAGACTCGAGTGTCCTTTGTTTTATGGTTTCAGCCCTCACCCAAAGCCAAGAGTACTTCTGCCTGCTTTGGGTTCTTTTTGGACATTTCTCTGGCGTGGTTGAATCTGCCAGATGAGCCCTATTGCCCGGGAGGAACTGGGCTCACCGCGTGGGGGTGGATATGTAAAACCTGCTGGAAGTAGCTCTGCTTCCCTGGATGGGGGATGCTCCAGAGACAAGCATCTCGCAGTGGGCTCTTGCGGTGTGGGGTGGCTTGTCCCTCTTTTTTTTCCAGGCTGGCACCTCTGTGCAGGGCTGTGGTTTGGCTCACGCTGGGCTTGTTGGTGAGGACCAGCTCAAGGTGCCCTGTGAAACCAGGGAGAGAGGAGACGCGGGTCTGGGACCCAGCAGAGCAGGAGAGGGGCTCACCTGGCTGGTGATGGAGCAGACGGGCAGTACCCCTGCTCTGCTCTTCTCCCTCTGCTTCTCTGCTGCTCCCACCTACTTGCCCTGCAGGGGGGTATTTTGTGAAACGGCAGCTCGAGGAGCGGCGGCGGATGCTCGGGGTGAAGTGGGGAGGGGATCCCTGGTGAGACCAGCGGGTACGTGGTACCCAAACTGGCTGCGACGCCTCAGCCCGTCCCACTGAGCGCCTGGGGACTGTTAATAAAAAGGTCTTTTTGCTGTAACTTGGCTCTCGCTGGCGTGATCAGGAGATGCAGGTCTGCGCCGGCACTGCGCGCCTGCGCCGGTTCCTCTCCATCCCTCTCCAGTCCCAGGGATCGGGATCCCGCTCATCCGCCGCTCCTGGCCTGCAGCATTGAGCTACCAGCAGGTTTCGGCAGCGGCGTTAAGTGTGTCTGTGGCGTTTCTTCCCTGGAGTTTTTCCAGAAGACCCAGCTCCCGGAGTCCTGTGATGTGAGAATTTAAGTTTTCCTTAGGGGAAGGCAGGCAAACAGGCCGGGAAGCTCTTGCTTTCATTACTTTGGGGAAATGCATGAGAACACGATTGAAGTGCTCTCTGAAGCCTCATAGACTTGAAAGCGAATTTAAAATACCCAAGTTTTAAAATGAATAAAGCAGAATGATTACTGACGAAAGGGTAGGTGATATTCTGAATTCCTCTCCTTGTAAAATCATTAAAAAAAAAAATATAAAACCAAGCCCAACCCACGTTTAGCTTCGGGCTCTACCAACACAAGCTGACTAAAGGAATGGTATTATCTTTTACATACATGGAGAAAAATAATCTTAAGCGGGGTTAATCATCTGGTTTTGCTGGATGTAAATAAAAGGAATGAGAGTAAAACTTCAAGAGGTGTAAAGCAGACTTGTAACTCGTTGGGGGCAGAGAGGAACTTGCCAAAGATGAGGCTGTGTATTTGCATGGGTGTGAGACCGCCGGAGCAGGGGGAAGGATTTCTCTCCTGTAGCCACCAGGTTTTGCATGTTCTCGTCCCAGAGACAGGAAAAAAAGCTGTTTTTCACTCAGCCCCACTCTCGTGCAGCCATGGAAGGAGGAACTGCTCAAATCCCCTTTCTGAGTGTTTTGGGTTTTTTTTTTTCCCCCCGTGATTTGGAGGTTTTTTGAGAGACAGTTCTCCTAATCACAGTTTAATCGTGTGAAGATCCTGTATAATAAAGACGAGACATCAGGTAGTGTTATCATCCCATAGAAACCCGTTATTCACCCGAGCAGGGCTGTTATTAGTCTGATTCCGGCAGCGCAGCGGCAGGAGCAGGAGGAGCTCCCTTTGACGGAGCATAGGAGGAAACTGGAGACAAAAAGGGGTATTTAACTTGTCTCCATGCTCAAGGTAACTTAATAACTGCTTGGTTTTGTCTTTGTCATGTTAGCAGCCAGGCTTTGTCATGCATTTGAGTGCTGAAGAATAAATGTAGAACTTCTCCTCCCTCCGCCCACTTAGTATTTTACTCAAAAAGGGGGGAAAAAAAATGGCTTTTTGGCGATGGTTGGCCATCCCATACGGCACAGGGGCGAGAGCGGCAGAACACTTTCTGGCTCATTTCTCTCTTTGGGATTTAACGTTTTCAGCATCCATTAGGCTGAAGATGGGTTTTGGTTTCTTGGCTCTCGGGCGTCCTCGCGCTGGGAGCTGACGGGCAGCCCGGGGTTCACAACGCTGCTGCTCCGGCTCCATGCGCGCTCTCCCCCAGGTGTTTTGGCATCGTTATTCCTCTTGTTCTTCGGGAAAAACTTTTGCAGAACTTTTCTGTGGGTGGCTTCCAAATGGAAAAAAGGAGGAAAAAAAAAAAAAAAAAAAGGAAAATCTCACACACAAAGCTGAGGTGTTGGTAATATAATGCTGTGGGTTTAAAGCAACTGTGAAAAATAAATAAAAAAAAAAAAGACAGCACTCAGTTACTGCTGCGGGCTGGTGTGTGTGCTGAGGGCTGCTCCCAGACCCTTTTTCTGTAGGAATCTCCTTTAGCCAGGGATGTGAGCGCTCAAAAAACCCCCCCAGACAGTTAGATGTTGTTATTTGCTTTACTTTTATTAACTCGTGGACACCCAGGTCTCGGCTCCAGTTGGTACCAGGCCCTTGCAAGCAGAAGCCCTAATCCTGAGCAATAGGTTATCTGGATAATTTGGGAATACAAGGCAGTGAAACCTCATTATAGCTGAGAAGAACTGTGGGCGGGTGGATGGGCTGGGATTTTTGTAATCAAGTATTTGTTTTCTTCAAAAAAGACCACATTGCTTGGTTCGTAGTTATTCCTCCAGACAAAGCTGTGCTTTTTGTGCACAGGAAGGGGACAGGAGTGTGTGTGCTCCTCCTTGCTGCTGCCTCCTCCTCTTCCTCCTGGCTCTGCTCATCTCGGGGGGCGCTCGTGGGCTCTGGCTTGGGTGGTGCCGGATCCCTCCGCACTCCAGCTTCCCTCTGCCATAGACCATCACCCCAGAGACCCCACATAGCTATGGGACATCCCCACTGCCCATCTGCTCCATAGCATCCCTTGGATGGATGCTGCTCCTTCTTCCGGCTTGCCGGCGGTTGCTCCCTGACCTCACAGCCTAATGGAGATGGCAGCCGGAGAGGAGGGTCTGGCTGCCAAGGAGAGCCGAGCCGCTTTTCTCAGCCCTCCATAGGGTTTACGAGCCGATTTGGGGCTGGTTTGGTCCATGGGGCACAATGACCTGGGGTGGGACCTTAGAGCTTCTCATGGAGGAAATAGTCTTGAAAAAGAATGAACTGGTGCAAAGTAAAACGAGTAATTTATGGATGCTGCGCGACTGTCCTGCTTGCTTTCTGAGGATGGTACCTGAAAGGAGGTTATAGCCAGGCGGGGTCAGTCTCTTCTCCCAAGGAACAAGCGACAGGACAAGAGGAAATGGCCTCAAGTTGTGCCAGGGGAGGTTTAGGTTGGAGATTAGGAAAAACTTCTTTACCGAAAGGGTTCTCAAGCATTGGAACAGGCTGCCCAGGGAGGTGGTGGAATCGCCGTCCCTGGAGGTATTTAAAAGACAGGCAGACGTGGTGCTGAGGGACATGGGTTAGGGGTGGTTTTGGCAGTGTAGGTTTATGGTTGGACTCGATGATCTTGAAGGTCTCTTCCAACCCAAGTGATTCTATGATTCTATGGTAACCAAAGAAAGTGCTGCTGTTTTCCTGGGCTCTTGCGTTATCCGTGGCTAAGCGTGAGCAGTGATGTTCTCAGCTCTCACATCACCGCATCGGCATGGGCTGTGGGCGATGGGAAGGAGGATGTGATCCCGGCGACTGCGTAACCGTGAAGGCCTTCTCCACAGCTGGTGGTTGACCAGACTCGGTGGCTGGGTACGAAGCAGCTGAGAGCTCATTCCTTATGGTGAGGAGCAGAGACAAAAGTTCAAAAGTTGAGTGCCCGAGTTAGACCAGAAGCTCAATATCAGGGAAGAGTTGAGATGGCTGGACACCAGACTGGAGCTGCAATGTCTTTTCAGATTGTGGGTGGGTTTGCGTTGCTTTTATTTGGTGATCCTTGGTTTATTCAAGACACTATTAAGAAAGTTTCTTAGGATTGAAGGAGTTGTATTTGGGACTGGAGGAGGACTAAAACCTCGATTAAATCTCTCTGTTCCCTTCTGTGTAGCTGGGGATTAATGCATCAAAGTGTGTGTACATCCTGGGTGCGCAAGGCCAGGCAAAGGGGATCAGCTGTACGTAGGATCTCGGTCTGTGCTCCTTAGCTGGTGGCACACAAATTGATTTGGTGATTTGGGATCTGAGCGGGCAGAGCCACCATGGGCTGACCTGGGGGGGTCCACCTCTGCATTTCAGTCAAGTTACAAAACCGAAGGTGAAAAGGCTTCGTTCCCTGGAAGGCTCCATTACTCATCCCACAGCGAGGGAGGCTGTGCAATGCCTTGGCTTTCTCCTGCTCTCCGGGATGCGCGCCCCTTGCCAAGATGTCCGTCAGACAGATGTTGGTCGCTCCTCAAGTCCTGGCGAGGGAATGCTGTTCGTGGTGGAGTGCGGTGCAGAAAAAGTCACAGTCTGCTTCTTGAGGGCACCCAGAAGTGATGGGTCATGATGACTCTACGTGAATTCTCATTTATGCTCCCCTCCCTAAGGCACACTTGCCCGCTGGAAAGCCTTTCCTCTCTGGAGCCTGAGGAAGCTCTGTTTTGAATAAGAGCTTTTTGCAGTGGAAGATACACCTTAGAGAACGATGTTTTATTTCCCTTGGTGTTTATGGCTCTGTAAAATACTACATAGCCTTCATTTTTTTTTTCCTTTGCATAGTCTTGATTGCAGTATGCAGAGGAGCAATTTATTCCTAACAGCTCAGCCTAATACGTGCCACAGCCATTTTCACAGGAGCCAGACCTGTCTTAATGTTTGCTGTATGACTTTTAAAAAGTAGCATGCTGGCTTCTAAATAAATGTGCTTAATAACTTCTCCGGGCTGCACGGAACTGAGTATACGTTAGTCTGACAACAGTCTCTGTGCTTGTTCTTGCACCTTCACTCAGTACTTAAAAAACCGTCTATACTTTTTACACTGTGTATGTGTTGTGGGAGGCTGTTGCTAAGAGAAGGATTAATTTAACGCAGAAGAAAGGTCACTTTTCTTCAGTTATATATGCAGCTGGAGTAGTAAAAATGAACTTAAATTGGGTGGCACTTAGGAAAATAGGATAGGGCTGCTGCCAGAAAAAGGGGAAATGGAGAGTCTGTTTAACTGCATGTTGACGCTGTCTTAACCATGTCAATAAAGTAACTTTAATTTACGGCTCAGCGAGCTTTTTTAGGGCCACTGCCTATTTAGATGTATCAATCCTCGCCCATTAGGAGCTCTGAGTATTGTCCTTTCATGTCCAGCTGATTTTCAGCCCACTGAAGCGGAGTGGGTGGCTTTGGAAGGAGATGGAGTTGAACAGCTGAGCCAAGGAGGGAATCGGATGCTGCTTCCAGTTCCCCTCCTCACCCTCCTGCTGAAATCCAGCATTAATGGTCCAGCCCAACACCTCCCTGGGGCCTTATCTCCCCGCTCAAGTTGTACCAAATTAATTAGACCAGCACAGCAAAAGCAATGCAACTTTCCCTAACGCTCCCTGCTCTGCAAATGCAATTAGGCTGTTATACAGAGTTTATTTTAGATATTCCAATTAGGAGAGTAAGCTTTGCTCATGTAGGCTGTCTGGTATAACTGTTCGTGTTCGGCTGGTAAATACATCGTTAAATTCTTTTTCCAGGGGAAATGCTTGTCCTAGGAAAATACCTGTGTTTGACTAGACCCAAGTCAAGGCAGGGATGGAGAGAGGAGAAGTCAGCTCTCAGAGGCAACTGGATTTTTTCACAGTGAGAAATTCCAGTTTGGCTTTCTTGCTTAGGTGAGAGTAGATCAGGGATAACTGCAGAATCACAAGAGTGTTAGTGTACATGCTGAACTTCCTAGGAAAGGATTTAACAGACCGTCATTCAGGGAAAAAAAAACCCTAAACCAACCCCAAAACAACAAAATATTGTGCTTCTAGATTTTTGGTAGACCAATGCCTGTCCCTGCTAGTGCGTGTTAGCCCTGGTTGGGCTGGCTCAGAAAGGGGGACTTGCCTTAAAAAATACTAAGGCAAAGCTGGAAACCGTTCAGTCAAAACATACAGAAGATTTTGGGAAGGTTTCTAAAACCCTCTCGAGCCTCAGATGCCGTCTCTGAGTACACCCCGTCGTGTTACTGTAATAGATAAGTAAGTGATATGAGCTGCAAAGAGGGGGATGTAGGTATTAAATTAGAGGGTCCTGTTGATCTTGTATTAATTTATATAAATATCCAGAGCCTTATTTCCCGTAATCTCTGGGATCTGTTCTCGGTGGTGGCTCTTATGAGCTGGGGATCTGACCTTTTTAAGCAGCTTTACAAATTAAGTAGCCAGAAGATTAATTTTCTGTAGCCTGTTTTCATCCTGCGAAAGAGGGACTGTACCGTGCCGCTGTGGGAGCTGTGCTGTGGCAGTAACATTTGCCTCTTAACCTTTGGAAGAAGGGTCAAATTTTCTGGATAAGGTAAAATAGTCACATCTTCAGGGAGAGATTTGAAAGAAGTCGGGTCAGAAATAAAGCTCCCCTTTGTTTAATTCCGCTTAAGCTTCTGCCTGAAGCGAAGGTCATGGATGGGGATGTACCCAAATCCAGAAAGGTCGGAGCCTGTGCCACAACTGCCAAAGTTTGGTCCAAATGTGTGTTTGAAACTTTAGGCACCGCGGAAAGATGTCTTTAGTTCATTCTGGCACCAAGGCTTTTTACACTCTGGGAGACTTCACAGCACGGCGTTAATTTTGGCTGGAGTCTCTCGTTAAATTGCACTTTGGAAAAATAGCTTGAAATGGAAAGTGAATTTTTGTGTTTTTTGTAGCGCGTTTTCTTCCTGTGGTGTGAATTGGGATAATTGACAAGCTGTAAAACTAAAGCAAAATGAATGATGGCTTTTGTGGCGCTCGCCTTCTCCTTCCTTTTTTTCTCTCAGGACAAAGTCCAAATTCTGCTTTCCCGAAGCATGCATGCAGTGTTGTTTGTTTTGCTGGGTATCCACCTGGAAATCCCGGACCGAGTCTGTTCTGGTGCTCAGATAGACACGAAATTAGGAAAAAAAATCCGCTCTGCGTTATCTGTTGCAGGAAGAGGGAGTGGACTGCAGAAGAAGGGCAGCTCTGGGCTGTGGGCAAGGGGATTTTCTTGGTTTGTCCTTAACATGAACCTGGTTAAGGAAGAGCCGGTATCCCCTGCGAAGGTTTGATTTGCCAGGAAATCTGGGAAGCACCTGGATCCTGTGGCACCGTGCAGGGAGTGGCTCTTGGCAGACGCTGGTGGCGCTGGAGCATCAGCCCCGTGTGGGTTCTGCACGATGCTGGATGCGCTCCGGGCACCTGGGGGGGATGCGATGGGGTGTCTCCAGCCAGGGAGCGGGACATCAGCTGGCATCTCCACGGTGGTGATTTTTATCCGCCTGTCCCAGGATCTCGTAACAAAGTCCTGCTCGTTGCACGGGTCAAAACATGGATTAGAAGGGCTGTGGGTTCCACGTGTGCTGATGGATTTAAGGGACATGGCTCCTGCTGCAGGGGGTTTAAATTGGGTGCATTGATGGTGGTGGAATCGCCATCCCTGGAGGTATTTAAAAGACAGGTAGACGTGGTGTTGAAGGACATGGTTTAGGGGTGGTTTAGCAGTGTTAGATTTATGGTTGGACTCGGTGATCTCGAAGGCCTCTTCCAACCCAAGTGATTCAGTGATACTTTGGAGCTTGTCATGTACTGTGACCACTGGATGTGTTTGAGGGTTTTTGTTTTGGTTTGGTTTTTTTTTCCATAAAAGGCAAATATCTCAGTTTAGCCGCTGACTGGAATCTTATCTCACTTTAGGGTAGATCAGAGCAGTTTGGTTTCGAACCTTCCACTCTTGCAATGAAAAGGGGAGGTGGGGGGAAATACAGATGTGGTTGAGTGTCCGAGCCAGGTGGGACAGCGGTTCATGAAGTATTTGAGTACCTGCCAGGTAGGGCTGAAGCAGGGGGGACAGAGCAGCTGCCACGGGCCGTTTCCCAGCGATCCCGCGCTGCCGTTAGAGGATGGGCCTCGTGGACGTGTCCCGCTTGGCCAGGCACCATGTGCAGATCTTCCCATGGAGCTGGTGGAGCACAGCATCCCTTCCGGAGCTGGGGTTTCCTTCAGTTCCCATGTCAGGTCCGAGGAGTGATGGCTTCGCTTCTGCTTTTCCCCTGGCTTTCGTTACAACGCTTGAGGGATTTGGAATGATGCTTGATATTCTGTAGTAAGGAATGACACCCCTCTTTTTCTCTGCAGAAGAGAGAAAAATGCTTAATTGAGATCATAAAGATAAAATATAGGCTCTAATCTTAAAAAACCTAAACAACCAATGTTACGGTAATGCCAGTGGCCTCCCTGTCCTTCCCCTGATCGAAGTTAATTTTGATTTTTATCTCACGCATGCATTAAATATGATGGTTAACCTTCAGATTTCCTGTCTCGGCCTCCCAAGCTTTGTGATACTTACAGTTACTATTCAGTTAATTAATTTCCTTGCAATGTCGAAAGGGAGAGGAACCGATACCCTGAATGCAAATGACAAAAGGCAGTACGAGTGCTTGAGGTGGTAAGAAAAATGTGTGTTAATGTCTGTGTGTGTGGATGGGTTTTCCTTTCCTGATTCACAGGAGTGGGTTCAGAGCTATTATGGGAAAGCCAAGTAGGATTTTGGGACCTGCTCTGAAGCCTGTTGGAGTCTGTTGAAGACTCATGGGGGCTTCTTCTGATCCTGGGAAGTTCTGAGTACCCAGCTGTGGGTTTATCGTTTGAAACCATTTGATGTTTTCTGTTACTGAGGAGGAAAAAAAGTTAAAGTGTGTGTGTGGGGGGGGAATGTTCATCCCACCTAGTCTTTCTCCACCTCAATTTCCCCTTTATGTTTTAAAATAGGTGATTTGTTAGGTATTTTCTCCTGGGCATGGCTGATAGGTGACACGGGATAGCAGGGGCTCCGCCGGCCAGCGCAGTCCGTCGGTGCGGGAGGGAGGTGGTGTGTCACATCCACAGCTCCAGCCTCGTCTGTCTGTCCCCTTCTCTCTTTATAGAAAGCAGTCAGGTTGGACAAGCAAAATCCGTGTTGACTGTTCCTGATCGACCATCTTGTTCTTGGGAAAGGGGTCCCAAGAGGGGCACGTTCTACAACGGAGGTGAGGCTCATCAGCCTATAGTTCCTGGGTCTCCCTTTTTGTTCTCAAAGATGGGGTTAATATGTGGTAAGCTGTACTACTAACAATATCTTAATCAAAAACATGCAGGCAGTTGCAGTGTGCATGAGGCTGGCGGTGTCTTTTTCGATCTCATCTCACCTTGGCGATGACAGAGGCTTTGTACAACACAAGCCACTTGGGTTGGAATCGGTCTGACGTGTGCCAACGCTACCAAAGTTCCCGCTCCTTGTTCGGGGGATGTCCTGCCTCTCATCTCCCGAGTGTTATGGAAATTAATCTTTGCAGGGAACGTGTGCGCGGAGCCCCGGGTCTGGTTTGGCCGTCCTGCAGGCACAGATGCTCAGCAGAGGGCTCCGGGGGCTGGTGCGTGTCTGCATGTGTGTCTGTCCAGCCCTGGTCCCTGGATCCGACACACAAGCACTAAAGCAGTTAAGCCATAAAACCTTTTATTTTTCCTTCCATTCAGATTTTTTAAATAACATGCTTGCCCAAAGCAATTTTCTGTGCATTGCACACGTGTTAGAATCATTTTTGCTTGGCTGTCACCTTGCAGACACTGGTGCTTCCCTACTTCTGCTTTTGCTGCTCCGCTTCGGCTTCATTTTCCGCAGAAGAAATGTGGAGCTAGAAAACTTGATGAGCCCCAGTTAAACCGTGGGTAAAAACAAAAGCCGTTCCTGTTCTCCAGCTTGCACTGTCTGTTCACATCCTTGGTTCTTCCCAACACTGAAATGCAACAAAACATTTATTATTTAAAATCGAGGAGAGGAAGAAGCCCCAAGCGACTCCTGGGGCCTCGGGGCTGCCTGTCCATTCTCCGTCCCCGAGGACCAGCAGCCTCCCTACGCTGCCTGGCAGAGGCACCAGGCTCCTTCTCGCGGCTCTGGCTGCAGCGGGTTCAGCTCGTGCTGCTGCCCGTAACCGCAGATGCGATGCCTGTCTCTTCCCCGGGACCCTGGAGGCTCGAAGAGCTGGTGTGCAGTGGGGTTGCTCCCTCTGGCTTGTGGGTCCCAGCACAGAATCACAAAAAGGCTGGAAGGGACCTTTGGAGATCACCTAGTCCAACCCCCCTGCCAGAGCAGGGTCGTCTACAGCAGGTCGGTCAGGAACACATCCAGGTGGGTTTTGAATATCTCCAGAGAAGGAGACTCCACAGTCTCTGCACAGCATGTTCCAGTGCTCTGGTACCCTCAAAGTAAAGTAGTTTTTCCTTGTCTTCAGATGGAACCTCCTGCGTTCCACTTTGTGCCCGTTGCACTTTGTCCTGTTGCTGGGCACCACTGGGAAGAGTCTGGCCCCATCCTCTTGCCACCCGCCCTGTAGATATTGATGAGCATTGATGAGAAGTTTTCTTTTTGAAATCCCTCTTGCGTAAGAAGGTTTGTGGCGCAGGTCTGTCTTGCCCACCTCTTTCCAGCTGCCTGCTCTTCCCACCTCCCCTTCCTGGGAGGTGGAGGAGCCACACATGGCACGGCCAGCCCGGGAGCACCCCCGTGACCCCGTTTGGGTTGCTTTTGGGGGTGAAGGCGGCGCTGAGCTGCCCTGAGATGGCCCCGTCTCTGTGGCTGATGTGGGTGCAGAGCCCCAGCGCACTGCCACGAGGCAGAGGAGCATCAAGAGACCCATTAAAAGCAGATTGTGGGCTTAATCTTGCGAACTGCAGCTTGATTTCATATGCAGGTCTGCATCAGTTATCCATAATGTGAAAAGCAGTGTTCTGGTTTTAATTACTACTTTCGGAAGAAGCTGGAGGACATCTTTCAGCATCATTACCTGGTGCCATTAAGCAGAGTTTTCTGAGTGTGTGTTTGTCTGCTTCTAATAATGCCATCCCAGTCCCCGGTGTGACATTTGGGAACTGTTTTTCTCCACACCCATTGTCAGCCTGGTTTTTAGCCAGGCTTTGCGAGCAGATAGCAACTTGGGCAACAGTCGAGGAAGATGTGATGGTGTCAGGGTGTGTGTCAGCAGCTGTCACCGCGAGCAGGCTATCTCCATCTTCTGGGATGCATAACTCGCTGCCAGCACCAGCTACGGCTTCGGGTCCTTCAGCACCGATCTGGAAGCTGAACTATCATCTCCGGGTCTTTTCTGGAGCCACAGGGCTGTGCAAATCAGAATTTTGCAATTTTTCCAGGCCGTTGTTTCCTCCCATCGCCAATTTAAAAGGTAAAAGCTGCAACAAATGCAGTGTTGTAAATATTTTTCATGGTTGATTTTCTTTTTTTTCGCTCTTCAGTCGTGTTTTCCCCCTGCCTGCTGTGCTGTTTCGGCTCAGTGGGGCGAATGTATCGCGAGATTCATTTCTTCAGTGCTTCTACTCCCTGGCAGGCACCTGGCACTTCTGGCAGTGAGGAAAATACCGCTTTTGGTTGTAATTTCTGAGGCTTTCTGAAAGTGAAGTGGGTCTAATTGGAAGCAGGGCACCCAAAATCCTGACTGTGCGGAGAAAAATTACATGTACCTGTGGTGCATGAATAGTGCCGTGGCATCCATACAGGCTCTTGCTGGGAAAGTCTTTTGGATGTCGGCAGATTGCGTGCCATTGACCCAATGGCAGAACTTTGGAAAGAAGGCTTCTTGGGATGTTTTACAAAAGGGAAGCGAAGGGTGTGTGCAGTGAGACTGGCTGTGCCCTGGCTCGTGTCTCACGGTGGCAGCCGTGACATCCAACCCATCCCTGAGCACCATCAGTTCAGGGATGGTCTGGAGGTATCAATGGGTATTTAAAACTGAGCTCATATGGGGCTCCTGTAAAACTGATGTAAAGGTCTTGAATTCAACATACGTGCTTTATTAGTTAATAATAGCCCGTTTTGAGAGGTTTGCATAAATGATATCGGAGTTGGCTCTTGCAGGCAGTTACCTCAGATCCCACCCCATGGTTTCTTTCTGCCCCCAAAGTCTCAGACCGTGTCTCCTCACCATTTCTATAGGGCTGCTTGGTTTTAAGAGACAAACACAGGTTCTCTGAATTTCTTGAACTAGCCCAGGCTTGCAGGCTGCTGCCGGGAGCTTCCTCTCTCGGCTCTGGCCCGAATACTTGACGTGACAGGGCTTGATTTCCTGACTTGGCTGCTATTTACTCATCTCGGAGATGTACCGTAGCTGTTCTCATCGCTGTCCTGTCAAAAGTTTATCACGGTCCAGTTCCCCGCGCCAGCCTGAAGAGGAGGAGAACAATGTCTGCTTGGAAAGCTCTCTGCAAGCGTGTCATTACGGTGTAACGCTATATGCGGTTACGCAATTACTCATTTTCTGTTACAGCAGCTGAATTCTGTGTTATAATTTGATTGTTACGGTTCAGGTCAAGTCCTGTCTTAAAGCTTTGGGTTGGCCAAAATGTTTTGAATTTTCTTTGCTGAAAACTCAGTGCGTGGGAAGGTATCCTGTTTCTCGATCAGCTATAATCAGAATTTCTTTTTTACATATCCCTTCTTTTACCTATGGACATGTTTTATGAATGATGAAGTGTGAGCCCCAGTGAGCAAACATGAGTTTAGGACTTCATGTCAGTAGTAAAAGCCAAGACATCTCTCTTTTTATTTTTGGTGGGTTTTTTTTTTTTTTTTGTTTTCCCCCCTTTTTTAACCAAGTTCCCTTGACAGCGCTTTCAGTGAGAGGAGAAAAAGGTTGGATTTAATGTGTGTGGAAGGGGACTATCCATAAAGGGTGCCAAACGTGGGCAGATTGAGCAATCCTTCCAAGCTCTCCAGCTCCCAAGTTTTATGTAGCCTCAGATCTTGTTGCTCACTTAAAGCCAAGCCTGGATTTGGCAGTCTGCTGGGAAGTGTACCGCAGAGATGGCCCGGATCTGGGATGCAGGAGTCCGAGGCTCTAACCCTGGGCTGTGTGGGAACGTCAAAAAGAAAACCCTTTGTTGTCTTCGCCTGGGGTGCTGATGAGCCTCGAAAGGTCCAGCCGGGTTTCTCCTCCGAAGCAGGGTGGTGATGCCTGGTGGTCTTCCCAAACAGCCCCTGCTCCCTGCCCTCTCGTCTCCCCCCATGCTCTGTGTTCGTTTTTTTTAAAATCTCGATGCAAATGGTTATGGAGAGGGTGTCTGGGAGAGCAGGCGGGTGGTCTGGCTCCGTCTGCTGGCCCGTTGTGGTTTGGTCTTACCCAAGGGATGTCACGCAGGTCTCACGGGGCATGGCCACAGCACTGCCAAGGATGTGGCACGCTGCTGCTGTCCGGGCAGATCATTGGAGCATCCGAGGAGGGAGGGATTTTTCACATCAGTAGATGCTGATTTGGGATAACACAAGGGCATCTTTCAGCTCAGGGTTGTCCAGGGTCTTTAGGGATGTGTGAGTGTCCCACTACCCGCTTGCTCTTCCTTCATGTCATCTGGGAGTCTGTATTCTCCACCCAGCTCCCAAAACGTGTCGCTGTTGGGGCGGGTAGCAAAGGAAAAGGGGTTATTGCTTCTCATGCATTCGTTTTGTATCAGCAAGAAGACCCGTGGTGTCCTCCGTACAGGGAAACCTGAAATTCCCTCTCTTGGAAGAGGAGTTGGTGAAGACCAAAGCCTTCAGAGAGGGTTGTGCCTACCTGATTTTGCAAGAAGCTCTCGTTATTCCTGGGAATGGCCCTGCAGGTCTTTCTTAGAGACATCCTAAAAGATAAATCTGTGAAGTGCCATCAGCCGCCTGATGGGATGCAGGGAATTTGGTTAGGGTGTTCGAAGACCTCGGTGGCAAGGTTTTTGGTTATGCAAAACACAAACCTGGGGTTGGGGTTTGGACCCGTGCTGAACCTGTTGGAACTGCTGGATATTAGGTGTTTGGACAAAAGCTCTGGGCTGTCCGGACCTTAGATGTGTGAGCAGAGAATTTCAGACCCTGTGAGCATCTCTGATAACGACGCTCTTGGGCAAGGCAATTAAAGCCCTCACTGTAACGATTCCTGCTTTCTCAGCACAGCTCTATGTCTGCGAGGTCGGCTCCACAAAGGAGGGAAGTACTGTCATCGGCTGCAGCTCCGCAGTTTTCTTTGGGAAGTTGTAGCTTCCTTCCGCTCATTTAAAGCCCCCGCGCGCCACTGGGTGACCCTCCGATGGTGGGACGGACAGACGGACGCCGAGCTCTGCCAGCCGAGCGCTCCCGGCGGGGACGCCCGCTGTGATGTGGGGTCTGCTGGCTCGTTGCACGGGCTTTAACGAACCTCTCCTGCTGTGCTGCCGGGGAGCGCTCAGCCCGAGGTTTTAAGCTTCGGGGAGGTCATGGCTGCTGTCGGGAGTTTGCCTCCGAGGACCCACGGATCCGGGCTTTCCTGCGATTTCTTTTCCCTCCTCCAAACTGGGGGATGTTACTCAATCCTCGTCCCCTCCTCCAGCCCTGCGTTATCATCTTGGACTCATCAGCTGCCTGATGGGGTCTTTATCCACACTTCTGGATTGTTATTATTATTTTTTTTCTTTTTTCCTTTTTTCCATTTCTTTCTCTGAAGGAGCATATGTAATGGAGGAAACGAGGCTGGCAGTCCTCGGGGGAAGTTCAGGGTCAGCAAAACTTTCCATGGATAAAACAGGACGAGCTCCCGCTGCGCTGGGCTTGGCCTGTGCAGTGCTGCTTGGTGAGGGGACAGCAGCCCCTGGGAGGGGACACGATGCCACCGTCCTCGCGCGGGCTTCTTCTGCAGGCAGCGAAAGCGCAGATGCAATTGCGTCCTACACATCTTCAGTGTGTACTGCAGCACGTCACTGAGCATTTCTTCTGCACCTCTGACTAAATTGGATTTAATCATTTGACCCTGTGGCCCGACTCTGGCTCTTCCCACGGCCTCTTTACGTCTGCCACCTCGGAGGTGTTTGCCTCTGGCCCTCGCCTCGTTGCATAGTCCGTGTCTGGTAGGAAATCCAGGAGCTCTGGT
Source organism: Chionis minor (assembly GCA_013398295.1). Taxonomy (NCBI): domain Eukaryota; kingdom Metazoa; phylum Chordata; class Aves; order Charadriiformes; family Chionidae; genus Chionis; species Chionis minor. The sequence goes on along the minus strand of VZSF01005685.1, from coordinate 707,404 downwards.
TGATGTTTGTGCCCGCTGCGACTCAAGCTGTTCCTCTGCCTCCAGGGCCGAGGCGTGTGACTTCAGTGTCTTTGATAGCTGACTTCAGAGCTTCCCCTTGTAATTTTTTTTTTTTTTTTAAACCGTTTTGACAATTTTATGCATATTCTGACTTCCAGTTCAGGAGCTTAATGTTGTTACCTGACAGCCCTCTTCCCCCTGAGAGCCCGTACGTCGCGATGGGGAGTTCCTGTAAGGTAACTGGGGGGTCTTTGCTTGACCCGTGTGAGAGCCACCACCAGCCAAGGTGTGAGGACGGGCAGGGAGCAGAGCAGCGGTGCTGGGCGTGCTGCCGGTACAGTGGTGCCACCGGGCTCCGTGTTGTGCTCCTGCTGGATCAAGGTAGGAGCTCCTGGAGAGCTCGTGTGGGAGGTTTGCAGCTCCGGCTGATGCCCCTTGCTGGGAGGGACCTTCACTTGCTGCAGCTCTGGGTTAGCTTCCCCCCAGTCCTCCCAGTGACAAGCTATGGGTGTTTTCTCAAATAAATGGTTGCTTTCCCCCCGGTACTTTCCAAGGGCTAATCCCTGCTTGTGGGTGGATGTGAGGAGAAGGAGAAACTGTGGGGAGGTCAGCGCTCATCAGCGTTTCGGGCTCGTTAATCAGTCTCGCTAAGTGGAATTTGCCCAGCCCGTGAGCGCTCTGCGATAGGAATGTCTTTGAAATGGGGAGAAATAATGGCGCTAAATTGTTTGAGAAATAATTCTGTTCTCCACTTCTCAGTAGATAAATCTGCTGTCCAACAACCCGAAATTTAATCTGTCCATCTAAAGTAATTGATGAGCTGCGACATGAATCCAAATGTGAACGGGAAGGGAAATTTTCTGCAGAGATGTTTTGCCTCGTTTCTGCGGCTGCTCCTTTCCACCGGAGACAATGGGGCGAAGCGTGAGAAGGAACAAAGCCACGGGAGATTTGGTGCTGCTGGTGGAGGGTGACACAAGCTCCACTTGTGCTTTTGACTCTTATTGCTATGCCCGAAACTCTCCTGGTAACACTTTGATGTGGAGGTGAGCAAGACTGGGCAGAGCCTTTTGGAGAGATTAGATAAAGGTGGTGATTTACGCCGTTTTAAATGCAGAGTTGGCTGCAGCCCTGCTGGGTACTTGGATGCTCTCGGACCTTCTCTCCATTCTTGACTTTGGAGGAAGGGAAGGGAGCTTTGGTGCTCCTTTCCAGTGGCAGAGTAGAGCAAGTGGGAACTTGGAGATGTGTCCTTTGCCTTTCTCAAGGGGTTTACACCATAGAACACCCCTTTCTCCATTGATCCTCACAAATGATGCGTTTTCTCAATGAGAGACCCTCCCTTCCCTGCTTGCGCAGGCTGTGATAAGCAGATGCTCACAGCTCCCTGTCAGGGACTCACTTTTTTCGCCTGGTGCTTTCCAGCAGTGCCGGCAGCCCAGATAAGAGGAAATCTGACATCACGGTCAGGAAGCACTAAAGAAAGTTACTTTCGTCATTCGTCAGTGGGTTATCTCAAAACGGCAAAGCGGCAGCATTCCTTGCATGCTGCAGGGCCCGTTTCCAGCCCGCGGCTCCGGCGGTGGCTCCGCGCGTGGCTGCCTGCCCGGTGCCATTGTCCGCGGCCCCGCTCCTCCCCGGAGCACCGGCGCGGCCGCCGCCGCTCGCTGCCTCTCCAAAATCCCCTTTCTGAAGAGCTGCGAGCTGTTGGGTTGATCCTGCCCTGCCAGACAATCCAGCCGCCCCTTTTCCTGCTTTTCCCCTATGTTTTGTCACATTATTTAAATGTCTCTTGGAGGCTCCCGAGTTTTCCCACCTCCCTTGTGTCTTCCCAAATGCAGGGACCGGGGGCTGCTCCGATGCTGATGCGAGTGTCCTCCGGACCCCACCTGGGGCAGTTTGGGTGTTGACCAAACGCTGCTGCATTCGCCTGCCTCGAGCGCAGCAGCTCTGCGGGGAGGCAGGAATGCGCGCGGCTTTCCAGCCTGCCATCATCTCTGCCCGGGTTGGGGGGGGATGGGATTCCCACCCCACCGCGCTCCAGCCGAGGGATCTTTTCTGCTGAATTTGCGTCGGAAATGGCCGCCGTCTCCCCCAGCGCAGGTGCGGCGGGCGCCCAGTCATACGGGGAGCGCGGGGAGGGGTGGTGGTGGCTGCAGCGGGGGCGTGAGGAGGAGCGAGGCGCTGAGCCCCTTCCCGCGGGCTCCTCTCCTGCCCCCGGAGCTGTCGGAGCATCCCAGGGGTTCCGCATCCCTGCGGATGTGGGAGCAGAGCTCTGGGGTGGCCGGGCATGTCCCCGCTGAGCTGCCGGTGTCCCCGTGCAAAGCTATGGGGTTATCCCTGCGCAGAGTTATCCCAAGTATCTGGGGTTGATCCCAAGTACCAAATCATCCCTTCCTGCGTCCCCACTGAAAGCTTCTCCCATGCATTTGTGTTTGCAGGACAAATTTCTGAGTTGCATTGGAAACTTGGCAGCCATCCCCTTTCTGTGCACAGCGATCATCCATCTAAACGCACCGAATTCCGTAAAACAAATAATACAGTGAAAACCCTCTTTAAAAAAAAAGAGCATCCCAGAAGCGACTGAGGCATTTCCAGCGTGTCCCAGGTGCTGGGGGCTTCTCACCAGCCTGCCTCCACCAGGGTGGCCGTGGTCCTGCGCCGGCACCGTCGGATCTGCGGGAATGGCAGCCGCCCCGCTTTGGGAAGCGGGTTTCTGCTGGGCTGGGGCGTGACAGGAGGGCGCCAAAAGCGGTTTATTCACCTGCCGGTGTTGCAGAGTGTTTATTTTTAAACAAAGCTGTTCCGAAACTGGGCGAGCGCAGGTGGCGGGGGGCCCTTAGGAGCTGCTGCCTCTCTGCAGTGCTGTCTCCTCGCAGCCCCCGGAGGTTCGGATCGGAGCTGAGCACAGGTTTTTTTGGTCTGTTGGCAGGCTTCAAGGGATTTTTTTTATTTTTTTTTTCCCCAGATGGGTGTTTTGCTCCCTGTGGTAAAGTCCCATCCCTGCCCCCATTGCCTCTTTGCTCCGGGTTTAATGACTTCCCTCTCCAAAGCGCCTGGGATGGTTTGCTCTTCCCGGGGAGCTCTCCCCACGCCGGGGGCTGCTTTCAGAGCCTGGGCGGTGGTGTGGTGGGAGATGACTTTCCAGACCTGAGCATCCTGGTTGCTGGTGGTATCTTCATCCCCGCCCCGCGGTGATGGCTGGTGGGTGCCGTGGGTGTTCCGGGTGCGGAGGAGGGCGATGGCAGGACTCGGGGTGTGCGGTGCTGCAGCTCCCGTTGGCTCTCCCTCGCATGGAAGGAGATCGCTGGACCCTGCTTCAGCGCCGGTCTCGCTTGAAGCATATAAATGACACCATTGATTTTGGGGCTGGCAGGTGGTGAATGAGCCCCATGGAGAACATTGATTTCTCGCTCTCTCTTTCTTCTGTGGAGTGTTTACTCGTCCAAAGGTGTGATTGACTGGTAAATAAAACGGCCTCGGCACAGCTCATATTCAATTGTGGCTAATTTGAACGTGTGGCCATTCGGTAACACTATCAAGCCAACAATTCCTGATCTTCCATCAGCAGCAAACCTGCCTCGGAGCAGAAGTGCAAGAAGGTATTTTGCAGATTGGCGCGAGAGAGAAGTTTGCAGGCACCTGTGTGCGAGGAGTGGGGCTAAAACTTTTGTCATCCCAAGTGGTGGCTTTGCTTCTGGGGCAACGTGGTGGCCCTGCTCCGCTGCCAGCTCCTCGCTGGTGGAGCGGGACCGTGGTGGTGCTGCCTTGGTCTTATGTTGGTTTACATCAGGCCTTTTCAGCAGCTCTTTAAGTAGATTATCAGATACTTCCTTGATGGTTGTCATCTGCCTGCGCCGAGCGCGTGGTGGCAGTGCGCGGTGGCTTGTCGCAGATGTCACCTGGAGCTGCGGGCAGGGCAGCGGCACCGCTGCGGGCGCCTCGTGCTCGTTTAGCAGCTGGTGGCCTGATGGCTTCCAGATTTGAATTGGATGAGCAAAGACAGTTGGACGCAGCTGATGTTGAACGGCGCGACCGCTCCTGTCCTTTCTGGCCGAGGCCAAGCTGAGATGGAGAAGCTCAGCCCCATCTAAACCCACGGTGGAGCTGGAGCTGGCTGTCAGGACGAGGCATTCCTTTGCTTGGATGGGTGATCCCTCCGCCATCCTTCAGGAACAGGGGTAGAGGGAATTTGGAGCTTATCAGGAGTTGGAGCCACAAAGGCATCGTGCAGAGGGCTTGGGTTTTCGCAGCCTCTGGGCGTCTTCCGCTTGGCTGAGCGTCGGCGCTGGGATAATCCAACCTCCCGGAGTGCTTCAGCCTTCCGTGCTGCCCCAGCCTTGGGACGAGCGGGCGGCAGGGAGGGAATGCCGCGGAAGGGCGGTTGTGCAGGGGAAGGTTGGTTGCCTCTCGCTGTGCGCAGTTAATGGCTGTAACCTGTGCCATCAGCTTTCAAAACTGGAGGCTTAAAAGGATTTAATATAAACACGTGCTAGAAATTTGAAATGAATGAGACTGCAGCGCAGCAACGGATACACCCCTGCTGCAAGCAGCCCGTTCGCCCAGGGTGTAAATTCTTGCGGAGACCCAGAAGATAAAGTTATGAAATAACCCGTATCGGCGAGAGAGGTTGTAAAGCAATTCCAAAAAAACCTCTCAGTCTAGACAGATTATATTTACTGCAGTGTTTATGTGAGATAGAGGAATGCCCTAGAAAAACAGAATTGTTTTCAACTTCTGCCTCCGGCACTTGCTTGTCTGATGAGAAGGCTCTGATGTGATGGCAATGTCCTGTGCTGGGGGAGCTCGGCGCGGCGGCTCTGGGAAGAGGGGGCTGGAATGGGGGGGAAAGGTAAAAGGGGAAAAGGTTGCTTCTTTTTCTGTGGAGGTGAATCGGCCTGTCGTTAATGAGGTGGTTTTGCTCCTCCGTCGCCACAAACCTCACGTGTGATCCCAAGCGCGATGACAGCGACACGCCGCATCACGGTTGTGTCTGTGGAGATGCGATGGCCCCAAAGACACCACTTTGATTCTTTTAATTAAAAGAAAATTAAGCTATTTTATTTTGCTTTGAAGCAGTGTTTTTGCATGGTGTCAGTTTGATGGCAGCTCAGGGAGCTGAGAGTGCGCCACGGGACAAAACCACGCTGACCAAACCTGCCCAAAGGCAGCTTGTGTCCTGCGCCTGTTTATCACGTGGGGACAATTTACCCCTTTAATCAGCTGATTTACTTAGAATTCTAGCGTGTTTGTTATATATTTGGGAGTAATTTGCTGGAAAAAAGAAGAGCTGTTTAAAAATACAGCGCTAAATAGAAGGTATTTTGGTCGGCTAGCATGAGGACGCTCAGCAGAGTCAGCCCATTTTGATGAAGGTGATGCAGCCGCAAAAGCGAAGCAGATTTTCATTCTTCTCATCTCAGCCCCTGTGCTGCCAGGTGTCACCCTTGGAGCGGGACTGTCTGGGGTCCCCAGACTTCAAAATCTCCGATGCTGGCAAATAAATGACCAATTATTGCTATCGTCAAAGACAGGATTTTCTTGAAAGAGAAATAGACTGTTGCTCTGCCAGTCGAGCTGTCCGAATAACCCAGGGTGGTCGCTGGAGGGGTGAGGTTTCTGCCTCTTCAAATGGGCTAGGATTAAAGATGGGCAAAACTTTGTGGGATCGGTCCCAGGGTTTGCCCTGGGAATGGGACCTGAGCTGGGTCAGGAGCGGCTCCTGTGGCCGAGCCTCAGGACCGGCTGATGTTCCGTGGGGCCATTAGCCTGCGTGGTGCCCGCGGCGCCTGGGAGGTGCGAGGATGAGGGAGCCAGCGTTACTTGCATAAGTTGTCAGTTGCTTCAGACCCTCACGCAAAAAAATACAGACCCCAACCCTAATTTTCACGGTCTCAGTGTTTTGTTGGGGCTGTGCGTACAGGTGCGGCAATACGTACAATAAGCGGCGTAACCTGCGTCCCTTCTGTGGGCAACCAAATGGGAACCTGCTGGAAATGGTTAAACGTTCAACACTGGGCTTCTGTAGAACATCAGCTGTAATTTATATTTGGCTTTGACCTTGAAAGGGAAACGTCCTGGCTTGAGTTTTCCAGCCCTTCTGCAATGTTACCTTATGTGAAACTTGTTTTTCAAAAGGGCGTTTGTTTCTGGTGCGCAGCTGAGAACACAGGAGTCCTCACAGGGCACCAGGAGTCTGACATCTTCAGTAACAACAAATAAACCAATGCCTGGCTTTTCAGGGCAAGTTTCTAAGTCCCTGTTAACTTGTCTTGCATGCGAATTTAACTCGGTGAATCTCAGTTAAAATTTGTGCCTGTCTCGCTCACTTTTTCCCTCCCTTTCTTTTTTGTTGCCTCCAGTTTCTCTGTCTGAAGAACATCCGAACCTTCCTGAAAGTGTGTCACGACAAATTTGGGTTAAGAAACAGCGATCTGTTCGATCCCTTTGACCTCTTCGATGTACGGGATTTTGGAAAGGTAAGAGTTACTCCTGAGCTGTTGGGAAGTGATGGTTGTGGGGCTGCTGGCACCGGGTGTTTCTCTGGACTTGCGCGCTGCAGGTTTTTGGCTGACAACACGAAGAACTTCTGGTTTTCTGAGCAGCTTCTGCACCCTTAACCCATGCGTTGGGCGCATGCTCCCCGGTGCTTGTGGCAGGCTGCAGATCTAGGGCTTGATCCTGCTGTGTCCATAGTGAAGGGTGATCAAGCCTTCAAGCTTTCTGCTTTAGATTACAAAGCCTCTGGGATCGGTCTCTAAAATAGATGAAAAATATCCCTTTTTTGGGGGGGGGATGACGATATTGTATCTGTGTGTTGAGGAGAGCAGTTGGAAGAGGGACCCTGGGGACTGGGTGCTGCACTGGGCTCAGCACTCTGGGTCCTCGCTGGGTGATGGGGATAAAGCTGCACTGTCCCCTTGCCCGTGAGCCCCCCCATAAGCTCCAGCATCTCCAAAACCGGTGCTGAGCGTCACCCCCGCGCTGCGTGAACCAGCCCCGGGGGGTTGAACCCCGCAGCCCCCGCAGCACGTGTCCCTCTCGCCGTGTTACCAGCCCTTCTGAGCCTGGACCCGGGTTTGGACCATCCCTGTGGCAAAGACCCTTTGGCTGCAGGGGCTTCTGGTCTCGCCCAGCCGAGGGTGCAGACCCTGCGCGGTCCTTCCGCAGCTGCCGCCAGCCAAATCGCTTTACCAAAACGGCCACCGGTTTTTGAAACGTGGCCAGTGAGTTTCCAAGGGAGGTGGCGAAGTTTCATGCCAGGGTGAAATTAGCCCCTGGAGTGTTTCTGGAAGTTGCGTTTGGAGGTTTTTTCCCCTCCGCCAGCAGTTCGTCGGTGCTGGCCATGGTTGTCACCTAGGCGGGACAGGAGAGAGCAGGTTTTTGTGTTCTGCTGTGATTGCTGGGTGGCACCGACCGCTGAACGAGACCCAGCTGCGAGGGAGGAAAATCCTCCACGATTTTGACAAGCGGCCGTTGTTCTGATACCCTCGTTTTTGCCCTGAACAGCATCAGGGCTGTGCTGTTACTCTGATGGATGCCGGGGCTCAGGGAAGCTATTGCGCAGGACAATTGCTATATTTTTCGGTGGGAAAGGCGTTAAAAGATTTATTAAAGCTCTCTATTGTTTTACCTATTTCGAGCTACCGGGCGTAAGCTGCTGGAAGGCATCTTCTCTTCTGATTAGCCAAAGAGTAGGTTTTCACTGCTGATGGGGATACATTATTTGATATTTATTGCCTAATTTATTTCTGGACCATTATCTGGAATGTGCAATTGCAGGGGCTTGTTTTATGAGTTTTTTTGATTTATGGGAATACAAGAAGGCTTTTGTTGTTCCGGGAATATGAATGCACAGAAGGAACCTTTTGGGCTGGGGAAAGAACTGCTGCTAATTAAAATGCTGCTTTATTGTCACATTGTCTCTTGCTTTGTGCTGGTTCGAATTGCCGAGGACGCCTGTTAGCGGAGCCTGGCGTTAAACACTGCTGGAACATGTCAGCTGAACACAGTTTGGTTTCCTTTTCGGTCTGATTAGGGAACAGCTATTCCCTCCCCCTCCTGTTTGCTTTTTGCAGGGACATTCAGGTTTGTGACTTGGAAAGGGGAGATGATTTGCCATTCCCTGTTACCCTGTGACAATTCAGTTTTCTAGGAGGCTTTGGAACAGCGAAACAGAAACTTGTCATAAACTTCTGAGAAATCTGGATCTTGCTTGTTTTCACGTGCATCGTCATCCTCAAACCAACCATACAAAACGTGCGAGGTGCAAATTCTCTACACAAAAACCTCACTGATCTTTTCCCACTGTAGGTTTTTATCAGTTTTGGTGGGGCGATCAGCTGTTCAGGTCTGCACCACCCTAAATCCCTCGGGAAGCCTGTCAAAACATTCCCATTGTGTTTGCCACCTTTCATTCCCACGTTATCCTCAGATCTGCGTTCAACAGTGGCAAAGCAAATAAACAGGGAAAAATCTGCTGTTGACCAAAGCGCCCTTCCGCTCTGAGTCCCAGTGAGAGCAAAAGGAGTCTCTAGTCCACCTTCCCACTGGCCAAACACAGACTTCACACACAAAAAATTCTTCCTGGAGCTATTTGTCATTTAGATCAATAGCGTTTTTGGGTTACAAGACGCTTAGTGCCGTGTAGGAGACTTTTTCTGAACGGAGCACAGTAACGGTCAACCATTTAATGACATAGAAACCTTGGTGGAGCGGTGTTGGGTGTTTCCTTTCTGGATGCCATTGGAGCCGTCATTTCTCTCCTCCAAACCAGAAGGCCAGTGAGGTGGCAATTAGTAATGGCATTTGGGTTTGCTGCCGTGTAATTACCAAGTGGAAAGGCTGGAGCTTGTGTTTATGTGGTGCCGACCTATACGTAAAGGACTTGTCCTTTGGAATCTGCAGGGTCCTTCGGGGTTTTTTAGCATTAGAAAAACACTGCTGTCGAAGAGGAGGAAAATTCAAATCCCTCAGTCTTGCCTTGACCAGCTGTTATTCCGAGAGAGTTTTCCATTGCTCCCTTTGACTTCTGAGCCAGGGCTTCAGCAAGGAGGAGCTGCTGTAGGATCGATGGAGCCTCCTCCAGAGGAGCAAGCGTGGTCGGAGCTGCTCAAGTCCAGGAATGTGGGGTTTTATCCTTGGTTTTGCTGCTTTCTTTAGTTTTAAGCTAGAGAAGTTACTGCTTCCTTACTGTCACCAGGATAACAGCTGGTGAAATGGGATCCTGAACCATGTCGGCTTCTCCAGCCGAAATCCCTGTGGAGCTGAAAAAGCTCCATCTCTGCCTTTATGGGATGTCGGGTAATTGGCAAGCGCAGGCCATCGCCAAATAGATGCGTCATGTTTCTCGTAATCTCGGTTGCAGTGTTTCCCAGTTACCCAGGGGAGTCGAAAGGCCAGTTTAAATTGCTCACCACCAGGTTTTTTTTTTTTCCCAGTGTCCAGTTGTTGAGCAATCCCACCGCAACAAGGAACATGCTGTGTTTCACGGCAGAGACTTCCAAAAGTGACCTGAGATGCTGACCTGTGTTTCTAGCTATTCCCCTTTTAATGTACCTTTAAAGAAAATACTGTTTTCTACAAGTTTGGTCTCAGTTTTTTTTTTCCTGTTTAATATGGTGGTTTTTTGTTTTGTTTAAATCTTACCCCTTTAAAATAACTCAAAAGCTATCCGTAATCTCCCAGGCATTTTGCAGAAGCGTTTCTCCGTGGCTGTCTCCTAGCTGCAGGATGCAGAAGCAGCGCAGTGTGCAGCGCTGGGAGGAAGAAAATCCCTGTTAATATTGCATCGTCCCTAATTAGGGTCTGATCTCGCAGGACTGAGCACTGGGGTCCTCTGCAGGGGTGCTGTGCAGTCTTTGCTAGTACAACCTGGCTCCTAAACAATACAATAAAGTAAAAAGCTGGTGCTGGTGTATTGTGTGCTGTTGCAAGGACTTCATGCACATTTAATAGCAGTGATAGTATAAAATGTAACTCTTATTGGATTTGCTAATTTATTGGCACCAACTATAACGAGATAAAATGTACATAAATATGGATTAAACTATCACTCTATTAGTCAGCATGATGGTAGCAAGGTTCATTAAAGGGAGTTAATAGTTTTCAATAACTTGCAGTCATGTACTGTTTGCGTTTTTTTTTTTTAAGAAATATAGTTCAAATATTCATAAACCTGCGGAGCGTGCCGTTTATTAGCCTCCCACTCCTCTCTGCTCTCCCACCTCGTGTTTAATTGTTCTGACTTTCTTTTGAAGTTCCCGCACTGTTTGGAAAAAGGGTTTTTGTGAGACAGAGGTCTTTCTTACCCTGCCCCACAGCTACAAAATGATGCTGTTCTAAAAATGAAAAAGGGAAATGGCTCACAGGTCAGCCAAAAAATGAGGAGATGTTGATACTGAGATGAAAGCGGCGTTTTTCACTCCGTTGGTTCTGGTCCAGAGGTTGGCGAGAACCGCACCGACCTCGCCGCTCGCGCAGGGCTCAAGGGAGGGGGGATTCTGGATCAATCCTCCATGGCAATTAATTGAATGCGCCAAGGTTGGCTGGCCCGTGTGACCTGGGGGCGGCTGGCGGAGGACTTGTACATAGCTTGTCTTGCATGTCTGCAGCGCCGGGGAGGAGACGTGCGGCGGGAGGGCGGCCCTGAGCGCGGCACGCTCCAGCGGCTGCGGCAAGAGCCGCCTCGCTGGTGGGAGAGGAGACACCGGAGCGGGGATGTGCTGGTGCTGTCAGAGTTAGTGATGGGTGCCCTGCGTAAAGCACTCGCTCTTCAGGATCATTCTTGGCGTCGACGTGTCTCCTCCTTCATGCCTGTGTCCATGCGGAGCGCTCTTGGGAAGCCCTGGGGAGAGTCGGGCTGTCCTCACCAGGTGCTGTTGCAGGTTTGTCCCCAGCCTGTGCCTGGAGAACCTGCAAAACGAGAGGTCCCACCTCGCCGGCCACGGGGATCGGGCGCTGAGAGCGCCACGGAGGGGCTCGACTGCTGTCGTCCCCCCGTCCCTCTCTGGCACACGCGCAGACACACGCCGGCACACACCACCCTCTTGCCAGAGCGTCAGAAAACGGAGTTTCCTGCCTGTTTTCAGATAGGAGGGTGGGGAGCTTTGTCAGAATTATTTAAGGGATTAACAACTGAGAGTTGGTGGTTTGTGTTTCTCTCTGTTTCTCTCTGTTTCTCTGCTGAGAATTCCCCTCCCTCCCTCATCTCTAACTTCACGTACAAGTCCATATCCCTACAGCAGCATTTTAAAGCATGCCTTTTTAACGTAATTGGAGTGTATAAAGGGGAGAAGGGGGAGATGTATATGAAATAATATAGGTAGTTGAAAATTGCAAGGATTCGGGGAAATGACTGCATTTTGGTGCCATAACAGAGCAAGCTGATGGGTGGGAGCAGCTCTGCTTCTCCCATTCTTGACTTTTTGGCTTTTTGTTTTTTCCCCCTTGCCTCCTGACATCTTGTAGCCAAGAACAAATTAAAAGTGGTGCATTTTTCTGTGTGTACCGCTGAGTGCGTGAAGTGATGTAGGCCGGTAGCGGAGAGGAGCGTTAGAGCATCCCATCCCATCCCATCCCATCCCATCCCATCCCATCCCATCCCATCCCATCCCATCCCATCCCCAGCTGTGCCTCCCAGCCTCTTCATTTACAAACCCCCCGGGGGGCCGGGCAGCCGGACAGACTTTCCCTTGCTGTGTCCCTCTGTGCCCGAGCCTCAGCTGGCGGCTCCGCGGCGGTTGGATGTGTGTTGGGAAAGGCATCCTGTCGCAGATGAAGACGCTCCTAATCGCTGTGTAACTGGCTAATTGGCACGGCGCATGTGCAGCCAGCAGGGTGGGAATTGAGAAGAATTCTCCAAAAAGAAGGGCATGTGTAATTTTTTTATTTTATTATTTCTTTTTGACTTTAATTCCCAAGAGAGCAGTAGAGTACGTGGCCTGCAAAGAGAGGGAGGTGTGTATGTGTGTGTGATTGCATGCAAGAAACCAGGGACCTGCTTAACTCAGTGCTTGCCATGAAGTTGTCTCCACCAAAGAAGGACCACCAGTGTGAGTGCCCACACTGTCCCTTGCGCTGCCCTCCGTGTCCTGAGCCAGAGCAGCGCGGCTCCTGCAGGGCCATCCTGTGCCTTATGGACCACCCCAGCACTTCTCGGAAGCCACCAAAGCGCTTCGCCAACATGCTGAAAATTCACGTGCAGCTTCGCTGCCGCCCGCAGGGTTTTGCCCAGAGCCCTTGGTCGTGGCAGGTCCTTGCCCGAGGGAGAAGCCCCAGTTCTGGGAAGCGCATGAGAGCGTGGGGAGGGCAGCCCGGCCGTCAGGGATGTCACCACTTGCCAGTAGATGATTAACTCCCCTATTGCTGCGGGTGATGTTTGGTCCCCCCCGTGCTGGCTGGCACCTTGCTCAGCTGGCCTGAGGTCAGCGGTGTTTGGCCACCCGTGTTTTAAATGGCCTTGCTGTAATTATACTGGGGACCTGGATATTGGAATGAGCACTACGAATGGCAAAAGCAGGCTGGAACAGCATGGGTTGGGTGGGTGGTTTTTTGTTTCCACCGCCACCACCTTTGCAAGCTTTGAGGGTTCATTTGGGGCCGTTTGTCTTGTGGTCCATCCCTACCCAGCTCTGTATTGCCCCGTTGCTCCCGTGGTGTGGGTTGGTCTGAGGTGATGCTGTGGGACGTGGTGTGATGCAGGGACGCCTCTCCCCACCCTCATGCTCTCGGGCACCCACGAGGACATGAGCTGCGGTTCACAGGGGGCGGCCTTAGCAGGTGCGGTGTGTCCAGCAGATGTTTTCAGCCAGAACGCTAAAAGTATGTACAGGAAACCCTGACACTGAACTTCCCTAAAACACAGGGCAGATGAATGACAAATTTCTGCAGCTAGTCAAGCGTGTAACAGACGGTGCTTTCTGCTGCGTAGCGCCGTGCTGCACGCAGGACTGTCACCAGGGCGGTTTTTGCTCTGAGAGATGTGTTAGGTGTTGCCACACCTCTAGTAATGTACATTTTTAGGCTCCAAGTCCTGGAAACTCCTCCCTGCTCGGCTATGAGTATTGCCCTGAAATACCTAGTGGACTGTGAATCTTCCTAGCTGCCTGTCGCAGTTAATGTCCAGAAGGGCCATATTGGCATATTTTGTGGTCCTAGGGCTGGTGAGATGTTGCACGGCTGGAAGCAGATACCCTCATTCGGCCAAGGTCTCTGGTTATCGGGGCTGGGTTCTCTGTCAAGAAATGCTTTTACAGCATCAGACACATCCCTGCAGTTCCTTGGTCCAGAGCAATCATGGAATGGTTTGGGTTGGAAGGGACCTTAAAGACCATCCAGTTCCCACCCCCTGCCCTGGGCAGGGACACCTCCCACCAGACCAGGTTGCTCCAAGCCCCGTCCAACCTGGCCTTGAACCTCCAGGGATGGGGCAGCCACAGCTTCTCTGGGCAACCTGGGCCAGGGGCTCACCACCCTCACAGTGAAAAATTTCTGCCTAATATATCATCTAAATCTCTCCTCTTCCAGTTTAAAACCATTCACCCTCATCCTGTGACTCCACTCCCTGATCCAGAGTACCTCCCCAGCTTTCCTGGAGACCCTTTAGGGACTGGAAGGGGCTCTAAGGTCTCCCCGGAACCTTCTCTTCTCCAGGATGAACTCCCTCAACTTTTCCAGCCTGTCCTCACAGCAGAGGGGCTCCAGCCCTCGGATCATCGTGGCCTCCTCTGGCCCTGCTACAATAGGTCCATGGCTTTGGGTCGGCTGGACACCCCTTGAGCCTTTCCCGGTGAGAAGCTCAGCTCCTTGCCGAGGACTTTGTGCATCGCTGAGCAGGCGCGGACCCTTACGAGTGAACACCGCAGTGGAGTTACCAACCGTTTGTAAAGCTTCTCTGACTTGTGGGAGCGTGGAGGAGAGGTGCTGTGAGGTCTTTGGGACATGCACATGGGGTTGTGAGTCTTGCACCCACCACGGGCTCGGGAGCCCACGGTCTGAATGGGGCAGATGAAAATGCCACGTCCCAGCATGCGGCTCCTGGGCTGGAGGAGGAGCTGGGCACTGGCGCTGGTGGCCCTTGGGTGTTCACTGCAGCAGAAGTTTTCAGCTGTCCTGTGGCAAATTATCTCCACTCCTTCCCCTTCCTCTCTCCCCTACGTACAAATCTGATCTGTTTATAAATGTGCAGCTTCTCAGTGGAACTGAAATGTTAATTCTGNCTTTCCCCAGTATTTTTCCAAGGGGTCATATTAAGTGGGATTATGTTTCAGATCAAACAAGTATGGGCAGGATCTTTCGTAACTCCCATACTCTGGATGGGAGAATTCTGCTGTTGGGCCTTAAATTGCAATTGAAGTGTTTTAACGTGCAAGGAATCGAGGTATTGATCAGGACATGGATAAATGCATATCCTTAATGTGTATGAAATTGATTTCCCTTTAACTTCTTGATTTGTCTGAGGTCTCCTTGCAGTAATTTTAGACAAGACTTGAGGGAAGAAGGATTTTCTTTTTTTTTTCTCTTTTCCTTGCAAAACCTGTGAGTGGTAAAACATTTACCAGCCTGTGTCCCAAAAAAAGGGAGTGGGAAGAAGCCAGGCTCTTACGGGTGACCCAGCAGTTTTTGCATATTTGAAAAATGTCTGTTTTCCCAGTTTGAACCCGTTGATGTTTTTCCTTTATTATGTTGTCAGGTGTTTGAGACCTAAATGATCCAGTGAGCATCATCGTGACTGAAAGATGTCAACAGGCAAAGTCAGTCTTTGTATGTCTTGGTGCTCAATTAGTGGATTTGCCATTGCTTGAGCTTAACTGTTCAGTGTGCGCATGCTTTGGGAACAGAAGGAAATACATCCCAGGTAATATCACTTAAGGAAGTCTTGGAATAACAGGATTTTTTTATTTTGCAGTGAGCTCTTCTATTTCTTCACTAAAATCTTCTGCAGATTTCCCAGCCTCTTGGAACTGCAGTATCTGATGATGCTGCTGTCCCAAGGCCAAAGGCTTTGGTTACAAAGAATAATTAACAGTTCTTGAAACAGATTAACGTGTGGGTGTAACCCTGCTTTAGTGGAAGGGGCAAAAAGTGAAACTGTCAGCCTGAAAATACTGGCATGGCCAAACTCCACAAACCCCAGTACTCGGGGTGTAGTTCTCAGCATCTTCCCTGTGAATCAGAAAGAAAAACAGTGGGGATGGGAGAAAGAGCTTCTCTTGGGAATTGTGATTCCTCTTGGGGCAGAGGAGAGTTGGTACAAGTTAGCCCAGTGAAATATCGCACCTGGACACAACCCTCCGGGTGCCAAGAGGAGCCTGGGTGTCCCGTGTCCCAGGAGAGCTGCCAGGACTGGGGTGCTTGGGGGGGGAGATGGGCTCTGCCGGGCTCCTGTTAGGTCCGTGTTCTGTGTTTGCACAGTCACTTATTGGAAGGGAAATGTTAATGTTTCACAGCAAATAAACAGCCCACACAAAAAAACCCCCAAACCTGTGTTGAAACCTCCGCGTCTCAGCGGAGCGTGGTCTCAGTGACGTTTGCCTGTCGCATTCCCATCTGTCTCCCAGCCTCCGTCTCCTCTGAGTCTCCAGTGTTTGGTCCTGTCCTCCTGCAGGGACAGCTTCCGAAACTGGGGCTACCCTCACCCGGGACGATGCGGGGAGACTTCTCGTCTCCCTCCCACACTTCTCTGTGGGGGAAAGTTAAAGGCTGGGGGGGGTGGGGAGGAAGAGAAAACCATCTCAGACTATTTTGTTCCACTGGCTGCCAGAATGGGCTGCTTGTTTGTTCTTGGAGGGCTTCCAGATAGGGTGGGTTGTGGTGTTTTTCCCCTCGCCTTTTCCTTCATAAATGAAATATTTCTTCACAAACTCCCTGTACATTGGGGGTTCCTCCCACCTGCCGGCTGCAGGCTGGGTGCGGTGGTGCTGGTGTTACACACACGCGAGGGATGGAGAGGGCTGGAAAACTCCGTGAGAAATATCCTGGCGCTGCCGGGCGTTAGGTCGGTCGGTCTGTCCATCCGTCCGTCCGTGTGCAGGGGCTGTGCTGGGTGCAGCAGACAGGGAGCCAGGCCATATCCCTGCATCTGCAGTGCTCGCAGGCAGCAATTTGCTTCGAGTTTCCAAAATCTTCTCTCTAAACATCCCAGGTGATGCTGGGATGACCAAGACATCTGAAAACCATCTGTGTAAGGGTTGTGTAATTATCTCGAGTATCACTTTCCCTTTGGAAAAGTGTGAGCGTTACTCTTGGGAGCAGACGCCTTCGTATTTTCCAGCCCATGCCGACCTTTCCTTGCCTGGCTCCAGACCCGGTGCCCGATGGGAGATGGGGGACTGCGGGGAGCGCGGCTGCGGAGCCCTTTGCCGTCCGTACCTGCCCTGGGACCGTGGCGCTCGCTCCGCTCCCTGCCTTGCTGCTCCAGTTAATGAGCCGCAGATGGTGATGCTGCCGCTGGTTCATTTACGCTCTTGGTCTTAATGGTGTTGCGCCTAAGTGAGACATTCTCCTCTTCGACATCGTTCTCTTCTTACTAATTAAGTATTAAAGCATAATCGCGGTAGCAAGAAAGCAGCCTTAATGCACCCTGGGTAAAGCTAATGATGTGGACACACCGCACTTAGTCGCATTTGTCAAGGTTTTCTATTCCGGGCCTGTTGTAAGTAATTTGAGGAATTTTTGAGCCAGCGTGGACTTGGTAGATGTTTGCAGTCATTCCTACTAATGAGTAAGGCTTGTGTGGGAGAGGCTGATTTATCTGTGGTGGAGATTTCTCCCTGGCTGACAGATGGTGGGGATTTCACAGCCTGTTACTGAAGTTTTGGAAAACGTGGTTAATACTTCAGGGGAAGAAGTGATGTGCAAATGGGTTGGAAGTAACACGTAAATCGGAGCCAGCAGTTTGCATGTTCTTCTGGGGCTCGGGATGATGGTGTTTCCCATCCTAATCCTAGGGAAAGGCTTCATCTTTTTGTCTTAATGTTCATGCAAGCCTCTGACGAAAAGCACCTTCTCCGCAACTCCTGCCATGTGGGAGAGCTGCTTTCCAGCTCTCCACCTCTTCCGCTTGCCACTTCCAAGGTCACCCTGGCTTGGGGCAGCTCTGGAGCATCTATCGGACTTGAAGCACATGAAGAGTCTCAAAGCTGCAGCCTGACGCTCCACAGGCTGAAGCCGGAATGTGACGGAGCAGAGAGGAGAATTTACACAACGTGTGGAGTCTGTGTTGCCTGAGGACTTGGCGTAGGTTTGGCCCAAGAAGCAGCACTTTGTCCAGGCCCTGCAGAACTGTGATGGTGGAGCAGCGACAGACCCAGCAGTCCTGTCCCCTGACCTGCTGCTGTCCCTCATCCTTCAAGTCATCTTGTTGAAGACAGTTAATTACCCATACGGGCAGGGAGACCGTTCCACAGCTATTTGCATTGAAGGGTCCATGGAGATGCAACGGGTGTTGCTAACGCACAGAATAATGGCCCACTCTTCTATCTTTCATGGTATTGTGCATCTAATTTAAAATATACGTATGGAGAGAACTGTTGCAAAAGCGGAGCTTTGACAAAGAAAAGGTTTGTAGAGTTTTCTGAAGGAAAGATTGTCCCCCATACACAGACCTTTTGGTGTCGGTGCTACGAGCGTGTGCTGAGAATTAAATCAGAGCTGGGGAGCCTGGGAGGGTTTTGGGTGCAAGTGCTGGGGTGTGATGTTGGGGGTGTTCCTGTGGCACCCTGGTCTCCTCTGGGCACAGGCAAAAGACAGAAGCAGCTGGAGCTTGTGCTGGAGGACTAATTTCAAAGACGTGCTTGGAGAGCCGGGGTGTGGGACATGGTGCTCCGGAGCGTTGCTGTCTGCTGTCCCAGCGACGTACCTGAGCCTGATGGGGTGCAACAGCTCTCTGAGGGGAAGGAGAAACGTGGTCTTCCAAGCCAGTGGACTGTAAAGATTATTGAAAAAAAAAAAGAAATCGAATATATTTCTTTCATGCGGAAATAGTGCTTTAGTCCCTGTACGTAGAGATTTATCAAAAGGACCTCTGTGCTCCAGAAGCGGAGCTGAGATCACAGTTGGTTGGAGATGTGAATTGAACTGGCCGAGTCCCACTTCCAGCAGATCTGAATAACCATTGTGCAGCGTCAGTCTGACTTGAACCCCACACATCAGTTCTGCTCCCGGGCTGTCTTGGCAGAAGCTAGATTTGCCCAGCAAATTAATTTTTCTTTAAAAATGATTTTTGGACTCCTGGCCATACCGCAGCGAAGCAGGCTGCGAGGGCGCTGGGTATGGGCGCACCGACGTGGGACGCTGAAGAGCAGCAGCAAATGGAGTCCACCAATTCCCTGGAGAGGCAGCTCCAGCGGCCAGGGAGGTGTTAGAGAGGGATCCACCAGCTTGTAGGTCTGTTCGGTCTCATTGTCGTTTTTCAGCTGGGATGTTTCGTCCCGTCATAGTAGGTGCTGGATGGGAGGTGAATTTTAAGCATTTTCAGCTAATGCAACAATTTGGGGTGTTCTGATTTTTGTAGACCTAGAAGACAGCTCCTCTGCAGGAATCTGATTTTTGGGACCGAGCGCTCAATGGGATTAGACTTTTATGGTGTCTTAGATCACACACGGAGATTTATTGGTCACTGGAGGAGCTTGTAGCAGGACCTTGAATTGAATATATTGGCCTGGAAGGGGAAAAAAAAAATCTCTGTTGACCTTAATGGCATTTCTGAGGTAAAGAAGGAAGTTGTGTCAGGGTCATTGGCCCATATTTGACTAAATACGAAATTTTATTTAAAAACATGCACGCGTAGGGGAAAAAAAAAAAATCTACAGTTGGGAAGTGGATAAACTTTTGGTTGGAATCCAGCCTGTGGGGAGCCATGTGAAGGGCTCTTGCCTTGAGGCCTCGCTTGACTCTGTTTGTTTGCTCAGCCCGTTTCCCCCATCAGCGGAGTCCCAAGGTGCGCGGCCGCCTCCCGCCCTCCCCCTCACCTTTGTTCGCAATATTGTTCTAATTACTGGAGTGTGAAGAATTGACTCCTAAAATGCCTCTTGGCAAATTCCATTTGTGCATTGATGAAATTTCCCCTCACTGCAGTCTCGCCATTAGCGCCGGCCCCGTTCAGCCCGTCCTGGGATCACAACTTCTCCTCCAGCTTTCCCAGGCAAACTGGGACACGCTCGGTACGGCGATGGCTGGAGATTGCAAATGCCAATGGGAGATGAAAAAGTGAAGAAAAATGAGGGATTTGGGGGAGGATGAAGGGTTAACACTTGTCTGCTGGGGTCCCGCTGGTGGTGTGTGTTTTCAGTGCTGTTTCTCCTGATGAGCTGCCAGATGCAATTTTTTGGGGGTAAACTGGGATGGCCAGGGATGGCTGTGGGTGCAAGGCTCTGAGAGCAGAAGCTCAGCTGGTAGCTCAGGGAAGGGCTTGCCAGGAGGGTTTTGGGGCTGAGGATTTTGGGCAGGTCGAGCTCTGGACCCCGCTTGGAAGAGGGATGGTTGTGGTACTTCCTTGCCTGCATGTGGTCGTGTCACGATGTTCTTGTCTGCCTGTGCCCTCATCTGCTGATGTTGCAGAGAATTTGGGGTGTATGGCTGATGTAATCTCAAAGTGCGCTATTTCTTTTAAAAACAACAGTGCTGTCAGCTTGTTTCTAGAGGCCTTTTTTTTTTTTTTTTGAAGTGAGTAGGGAGCACTTGAGTAATGCTCCAGGCTCTTTCTGCAGTTGTGAGGGGCTAAAACCTTGAAAAATAAAGCTGAAAGCTCAGTTAGCAAGTAATTGCAAGGTTCCCAGGGCTGGAACTATAAGAAAAATGCCAAAGAGGAGGTCCTCTTCATAACGTTAGAGACTGGGTGGCTCTGGAACATCTCCTGATTCCAGAGCGCTTGTGGTAGCTCCACGCAGCAGACTCGTGCTGCGAAATTACAGGTTGCTTCTGCCTGGATTTCCCTCACCCCTCCATTTTCAGCCCAGGATCTGGACCAGCAGCGCCTGGAAAGAGGAGCAGGGGTGGGTTGGCGAGGTGCTTTTCCCAGAGCTGCGTGTGGGTTGTGCTCCCTGCAGCAAAGGACCTGGGCACTGGGCTGGCTGAAGCCCTGGTGGGTTTGGCTACCATGAAGTGTCCTCCTTTATCATGAAACCTCCCAGGAACCCTCCCTGCAGGACAGACTATGGGCTGCAGAGGCACTTAGCTGGATCCTGGTTGACTTTGTCAGAGGAACTGACAAAGGAACTGAACTGGCAGGGAACCAAAATTCATCCCAACGGCTCCGTGCTGCCGTTGGCGTGGCTGTCAGCCCCTGCGTGGGACCGGTGGGACTGGTGGCCAGGCTGGGCAGTGGCGAGGACAGAGCCGTGGTGTGGTGACAGCCCAGTGCTCTCTGCTCCTTGGCAGAGCACCCGGCAGAGGGGTCTCCCAGGCTCCGTCTGTGCTGCTCAGCCCCCCTCTGCGGATGTGGTGGGGCTCGCCGGGGCTGTGGGCAGCCTCTCCCACCTCCACAGCCCTTTTCTGGCTCATGAAAAGGTTTTATTTCCCCTCATAGGAGCTCTTGGCGCACCCCTGGCTTCTTCTGATGTGCCTCTTCTTGGTCAATGGCTCACAGAAGAACAGTTGCCCTTCAGAGGAGCAGTAGAGCCTGAACGTTCTCCACCTTATCGCATTTTTTTGTCAGCTAATCAGTTTTCACCCTGATAGGGGGAGAATTTGAAAAGCGAGGGAAGGTGAAGAAAACCTGGCCTGGACTAGGCTAAGGAGAAACTAGCCAGGGACACGCCAGGGATGGATGGTCCATGACCAGGGATGCTCAGCTTTGGGCTTCTTGTTTCCACAGCGCCAGGGACCTTCAAAAACGCAGGGAAAGGGCAGCACCAAAAGCCCTGGAAGCAGATAATGGGAGTTACTGGAGAAAGCTTTGTGGAAGCAGGGTTCGGCTGTGCCAGTCCCAGGAGCTGTTGGATTCTGCCACGTTGCGATTCCACATACCACCATCTGCAACAGGCGCTTCTGTTCGCGCCGGGCGGTACAGGGGTGTAAAACAGCCAAAAAACATTTAACTTCAGGCACTTCTCTCCTCCCAGGTACTTCTCTAGCTCTGTCTTACCACAGAAAGGCTTGTAAACAGGTAGCGATCAATTAAAATTAGTCGCAGTGAGTTCCTGTTTGTGTCAGCTGTCTGAACGATGAGCAGATCTTCGGATTTTTGTGGTTTTGCTCCATTCTTTTTCTAGCTCCATTAAATCCGTCTTTACTGTATTCTCTTCTGAAACATAAACGAGTTAATGCCATAACAAGGGCACACTTAAGGAAAAATGAAGCATGACTGTAAATATGAGTGGCCGAACTAAAAGAAAGGTCAGATAAGAGACATTGCCTGGTTGTGTTCATTAAGGAAGGGCAGCAGGGTGTAATTTAGCTTCCTGGTTTAACCTGCGTGTTTAGTAAAGCTGGTCAGAGGACCCAGGGAGAGAGGGAAGAGATACAAGATATGTAGAGGGAAACTTTCCTTTCTCATGTGTTTGCATTCTGGGCAATACAGCAGGTGAAGCAGAAGAATGATTACCTGTGGTGCACTTAGTATTTTGAAAAAAAATTAAAAAAAAAAAAAAAAAATCTCTTTGCAGCGTGACCCTCATGGTGCTTCTGTTTGGAGAAGGTAGGGCTGTTTGCTTTTCTGCTCCTTGTCGTGTGCTGAGCAAGCCTGCAATGAAATGTTTGCGAAATCCATAAAAGTTTTGGGTTGTTGCTTTGTGGGTTTTTTTTTTTTTTTTTTTACCTCGTGCTGTTTGGAGCCTCACCTGAAATTTGGAGCTCGGGTGCCCAGGCTGGGTGCAGAAAGCTGCCGCCCTGTCACCCAGCCCAGGGCTGGTGGTTTCCGCTCGAGGCACACGCGTCAAGGAAGGAGAATATCCAGAATTACTTAAGAAAGCAGAGAAGTCTTGGAGACAAGCTCCTGTCTCCAAAAGGCAGCTCCTACTGCGTGGGGCTGGGAAGGAGCTTCCCGCGGGGGTGCTGGATGTAATGGTGTTTTCCAAGGCTTTGCTGCACCTGCGGATGCGTTGCCACCAGCCCCAGCGTGTCCCCGCCTGTCCACGTGTCCCTGCTCCTGCCCGTTTCCCTGCCTAAAGCTCTCCAGGTACTCACGCAAGTGTGGAAATGCATCCAAATGATGTGAGGAAGGAAATGGCAGCATAGCGAAATCCCTCATTACGGCAGGAACTAAGGGAATGGGGATTTATCTTGGAGATTACCTGGGCTCTTCTTGTTTTGCTTTTCCTGCCATGAAATTTAGTTCGCTGAACCTAAAGAACTGCTCTACAGGTCTGCCCCATCTGGGGGAGGTGCAAGAATAAAGCCATTTAAATCCCTCTTTGTGTTTTGGAGGGACGGTGATAATTCCCCTGGTGCCAAGGCTTATTTTGCTTCGTAAATACCTGGGTTTGAACAGTTTCCTTTCTTCCTTTCCTTGCTCAGAGCTGCGGTTTCGGAAAGCTCTCTTCTCGAGGAGGTTTAGTGTGTGCACACACCACGTGAAGTCGACAGGGGCTGAACTTCAAAGTGAAGCATGTGAATAAATATTATCCTGACTTGAGGCTACTATTTATTCTTTTTCTTCCGAAACAAAACAAATTCATACATGCCTTCTCGAGACTTTGAATTAATCGTTCGCTTTTTTTTTTCACCACCGCGGCGATGGCAGCACTTTAGTATTTACTCTGCTTTGCTCAGCTCAGATGACCTTATCTGCCTCTCTCAAGTGTATGGGCTTTGCTGGTTTGCTGCCATTTTAAAAAACTTTTTGGGGAAAATACTGTAGCTAGGGCCAAAATCCTCTGCTCTTGTGTCGTGGTTTAGGCATATGGTTTGTCCCCAAAGCAGGACATCTTGCTTGCGTGGCTTCCGTGGGTCACCAGTGGGCCAGACCCCAGTGTGATGGGAAAGCCAAGGAAGATGCTGTGAACCCAAACCTGAACCTTGGGAGGATCAGGAGGGTCTTTGCTTCAGGGTCCGGGAGATGAACACGGGTTGTGCCAGGGTGAAGGAGTTTGCTGTGGGATTTACTCTCTGGAAACACCTGCAACAGGCAAGTCCTTGAGTCCCAGGTGGCCAAAAGAAACCAGTAAATTTGGGTCTGGAAAGCCCATCTTTGCAGGGCTTGACTTGCAAAAGGCTGGTGAGCGGTTGTCTTCTGAAAATCAGTGTGGTTAATCCTGCCTTCAGCCATGCAACCAAATCCACCAGGTTTTTGGGTGATTTGTAGCCTCCTCGTGTGGGCGAGAGCTGGGGTGTTGCTGTGGTGTCACTGTCCCAGAGGCATCTTGCTGCCTGGCTCAGCTCTGCTCCGCAGCTCCCTGCAGGGAAAGCCTTCATGCATAGAAAATAATAAAATAAAATTATGCCATCAAATGTTTTATGTATGAGGAAGCACGGGCTGTCAATAATCCTCTATGTTTTTTAATGCGAACTCTCTCTGCGTTTCTGCTTGTGGCTGATGACACCAATTAATTTTATTGTTTGGAAATAATCCTCTGTGGTGTGCGATTTGCACGGCCCGAGCCTTACGCTTTCTAATGATTTCTCTATTAATTTCACTGCTGCCAATAGGCTGAGGATGCCTTTCAAGTGGAAAGGGAAACATGACCTAATACCATGGATAAAATATTAGCAAGAGCAAATTAAATCCCAGTTAGCAGCGTTAGGACCCCGGCCGCTGAAGACGGGAGAGGCGCTGGAGCGTAGCAGAGAGCGGCACGTGCCGCGGATGGGTGCAGGAGAGTGTGGAGCAGTAACTTGTCTGCATGGCTTAAAAATTCATGTAGAATCAGTGTTTTTGTCTTCTCCTGCTCCAGCTGGCTATTCCCCAGTCAAAAAAAAGAGTTGACCCCGAAGAATTCGATTTGTGTGGCTTCCCCGTGTGCGAGCAGCGCTGCCGCCGGGCTCACCCCACCGTCGCAGTGGTTCTGTGCTGCTTTCAGTCCTGCTTCTTGCTCTGGAGACGGGTCTGGTGAGAGCTCTGTGGCAGCGTTGCCTTCGCCGTGAGGATGTACATCTTCGTCGTCTCCCACCTGCCTGCGAGGACCAAGCTCCGTGGAGGGGCTCCCTCTGCCCCCCAGGATGATGAGCGGGTGGGTGGTGCCATTTGCTTTGGTGATTTTTCAGCACGGCCAGCCTTGCCGGGTGTCCTCACGCTCTGTCCTCTGCTACAGCCCTCACCCAGCTTGCACGAAGCCCCGAAAGCAAGATTGATACACAAGATTTCCAGTGCGAACCGGGGTGGATGACTTGGGTACTTGTCATCTGCAAGTCCTCCTTTGCAGCCCCCGGGTGCTAGCGAGTGTGCTTCGCGGGGCTGGGAGAGCAGCCGGGCTTGACAGTAACCATCAGCTCTAGTCTGGGTGAAGAACAGAGCTTTTTAGTTACGGCATTGTAGAAACGGTGAGATGGATCCCGCACAGGCAGTGCCGCACGCACACGAGTGGCCTCGTGGAGAGCATCTTTACCTCCCAGTGAGCTTCACTGGCTGCTCTGAATCTGTCCCAAACCCAAGGAAATAAATGAGGATTAGAATTATGATGAGGTCACATGAAATTGCCCTTCTGCAGCCTTTGGAAGAAGGCTGTGCTCACGGTGTGGCTGTCGGCACGCTCACAGCTGGGGCTGACTTCATCCATTTCCTTCTGAGAGGAAAAAATGTTCCTGTAATGCACGAAAATATCATCACGTCAATATTGTCCGAGTGAGGCAAGAAGGGGAAAAAAAAAATAAATCAAGGCAGGTTGTGACCAAAATGTTTATGTGAAGATTTATATAAATACACAGATATTTATTGCTTTAATATTTTAGTTGCTGTGGTTCTGCGTAGAAATACGAGGCAAAAGAGTTGGTAATCAAGGATATGGACTTCTGGGCTGACGGCTGAGGAAGGATGAGGGGCTGGAAGCCGGGCGAAGAGCCGGGTGGTTGGTGGTGCAGAGTCTGGAGCCGGGGGAGCGCAGGGGCTGTGTCGGCTGCGGGGCTGGAGCTGCCCGTACTCTCTGCTCACTCTGTCCTGGCAAACTTCTCCTTAGATGCAGGTCACGGGCCAGGCTTTGGGCTTCCGTACACCATGGAAGTGGCACTCATCTTGGCTGGCGTCGTTGCTGGGTATTTTGTGTTGAATGGTAACCTGCGAGGCAATTCAGTAATTTCATTTTTCTCCTTCCACCTTTTGAATGGTGAAAACACACATAAACGTCAAGTTTTCACGGAACTGCATCATGACAGCGTGGGCAGGATGAAAATAATACAACGAGCTAGATATTTGATGCTGGGCTGCATCCCCACAGCGTGGGCAGTAGCGTGAGGGAGGAGATTCTGCCCCTCTGCTCCGCTCTCCTGAGACCCCACCTGGAATACTGGGTCCAGCTCTGGAGCCCCCAACGTCAGCAGGACATGGACCTGTTGGAGGGGGTCCAGAGGAGGCCATGAAGATGATCCAAGGGGCTGGAGTCCTTCTGCTGTGAGGACAGGCTGGGAGAGTTGGGGGCGTTTAGCCTGGAGAAGAGAAGGCTCCTGGGAGACCTTGGAGCCCCTTCCAGTCCCTAAAGGGTCTCCAGGAAAGCTGGGGAGGGACTCTGGATCAGGGAGTGGAGTCATAGGATGAGGGGGAACGGTTTTAAACTGGAAGAGGAGAGATTTAGATGAGATCTCGGGAAGAAATTCTTCACTGTGAGGGAGTTGAGCCCCTGGCCCAGGTTGCCCAGAGAAGCTGTGGCTGCCCCATCCCTGGAGGTTCCAGGCCAGGCTGGACGGGGTTGAAGCAACCTGGTCTGTTGGGAGGTGTCCCTGCCCAGTGCAGGGGGGTTGGACTGTATGGTCTTTAAGGTCCCTTCCAACCCAAACCATCCTCTGATTCTATATAAAAATATTTGTGAGGAGGAATGGGGTGATGCAGGTAAGGTGTCTGTGGTCCTGCTGCCAGGTGCTTGATGTGGTGTTTCGGAAGGACATGTTTGCCCTCCCACTGCCCAGCGGCATCCTTCCAGCCCTGCCTCCGCTGTCGCGTCTTCCGAGGAGTGCCAGTGCCTTGACTCGGGTAGGGAGGATACCAGCAGGAGATGCTTCACCTCCCCTGGGAGCTGGCTTTGGGCACCTTTAGTGGCCTTTGAAACAGGGGTAAAATGCTTATGGTCGGATCAAAGTCTGAGCATGAGATTTTGCTGGCCTTGGGTTTCTTTGCACTGGGCTCAGGATTATAGAGCGAGGTCAAGCCCTCCCCGTAGGGTAAGTACGAGCACGAAGCCAGTTCCAGCTCTGACTTCCTGGGGGAAGTTACCAAAACTCTTATTATTAAAGTGCCTGCTCTTTTCTGAGCCACAAACAAACTGAAGATTGAGTATATTTAAAAAAAAAAAAAAAAAAAAAAGTCAGCAAAACTTCTCAAAGAATTGGTTGTCAGTGAAAGCAAAAAAGAAAAAAAGCAAAAACCACCCCAAAACCCAACGTGCTTGGAAAGTTGCTGGTGCTGCCCACCGCTCTGGTTGCATCCCTGCTGCCAGAGCAAACCCGAACCAGTGGCGCGGGCTGGGATGTCTTCTCCTCCAGCGCCGTTGCTGTGAAGGGAGCGTGCCAGCGCTGGTTCGTAATTAATAGTTTTCCAGCCTGCTTCTGCTGGGAGAACAAGGAGGACATTGAGAGCGGGTCCGTGCTGGCCGCGCCGCACGGTGGCTGCTGGGAAAGGCTGAGCCTCCTGCCGGCCCCAGCCACCTTGGATGATCCTCCCCGAGCTGCGCCTCCCGCCCTGGCAGCCCTCCTCCAAGGAAAAACTACTTTAGACACAGGATTAGGGGTAAATAGTGTTGTGGGACTCCGGTGATATTTTTCACTGTGGTGTTTTCTTTTTTTCCCCCCTCCCTTACAGACTCTCCTCTTCCCACATGATAAGAAGTGAGGAGTAATGGAGCTATTGGCCTTTTTAAATATGTATGAACTTCTCGGGAAAGCCAGAGAAATGAGGAGCGATGGAGACAGATAACAGATGCGAGATGGTCTCACAACCGTGTCATTTGACACGAGTGGGAGATTTTTGTGTTGTGGGGGTTTTTTTTCCCCCCCTGATGTCCTAAGTCATTATTCATAGGCAAAGCATAATGTTTCTGTTCTTTTCATGTATAGGTTATTATTATTTTTAAAAAGAGGGCTGTATCTGGGTCACAGCTGTGATGATATCGCAGAAAGCTGATCATGCAGTTCCTACCTCTGGCTTGCTGGGTTTTTTGCTGCCGGCAAACAAAGATGTTTTCTGCCTCTTGTCGGGGTCAATCTGGATGGTGACTCCGTAAGAGGAGCTCTGTGGGATGCGGTGATACGTGTGACAGACCTGCACGTGCCTGTTTTCTGCGCTTATTTATTTGTTGTGATGGTCAGGTTTGGCTTCTGAGAGTCAAAGGGGTTTGTCCCATCTCCTCCATCATCTTTGTCCCTCCGGCTGAACGCGGAGGGGCTTCTGCCAAGCCCCGGGGCAGGTGCTCCGAGCTGCTTCCATTTGTGCTTCGCAAAATGACTTTGCGTTATGCCCAAATACCGGCATGAACAGCGGATGGGTGGATTAGCTGTGCCAGGGTCTGTCTCCTGCGTGGACCACCAGGGTCACAGTGGGGCAGAACAGCGCGGGCAGCTTGCGTTTTCTTGTTGTGTTTATTTATTTATTTCCCCCAACAAACTGTTAACTGAAAACACTCCTAACTTTGGAAATGCAGCTAATCATTTTGTCTGAAAAGTTAAAATTTTGAGAAGATTAATGTCATTATTTTCACGCAGTGTGCTTTTTTTTTTTTAAATTTTAAACCAAAATTATATTTAATCTATACTTAGTTTTTTTTCTGGGGGCTGACCCACCCGGCACTGGGAACTGTACAGAGAGGAACACCAAGAGTGAACCCCGCTCAGGTCACCCTCCCCTTCTCTCCCGCTCTGCATCCATCGCATCCCTCCTCAAAAAATGAATTATTCAGGGGATGCTCGCAGCGCCGCGAGGACGCCCCTTGCAGCCAGATATCTGCTGGGAAGGTCACCTAAAACGGGGAAACACCCGCTTTTTTAACTGCCCTTTGGTTTCACAGCATGCTGTCTCCCTCTGCAAGCCAAGATTACTCAGGAAGGGAAGAGTGACACCATGGGGGATGGATTCCTTGCTCCACGTGGCTGTGTCCAAACGCTCCATGTCCAAGCGTTTGCAGGAGTAGGTCTTCTGGTGTTTTAGGTCCGCGTTGGGAAATGCATTGGGAAAAACAACCCCCGGTGCTGGAAGTAACTTGTGTAGTCAGACGGGTGTTTCTGGGGGCCGAACACAAGCCCGTGGCTTGGTCACCATGAGGGATGCTGAAGAAGCGATGCTGGCGGAGTCACGCTCTCCCATCTGTGGGGATTCACCAAGCTCGTCCGCCTGCTCCTGGAGCATCCTGGCTCCTCTAGAAGGGCTAAACCCGGTTCCCTGCAAGACGCCTGTCAGTATAGCACATCTAACATAACTTAAATTTGTCACCATAATACGTGTCATGTGCGTTGATTTGATTTTTGCTGGGGGAGGGAAGCTGGCGAGGGTAGGAGCTTGGGAAAAGAGGAATAACAGGCAGGGGTGCAGTAGGATTTGCTTTCAGGGAACGGAGCAGAATTGCCCGGAGTGTAAGGATGTACAGCGGTGCTGTGCGGCACTGCTGCCGCCTGTTTGCACAGTGGTTGTGTCCGTGGTGGGAGCAGGGCTGGCTCTTGAGCGTGCGTTTGATTTACTTGGCTTCTTGAGGCTCTGGACTGTGGAAAACCTGGCGGTAATTGGCCTTTCACCCGCTTTGCCCAGGCAAGGGATCGATACAGCTCAAGGCAGGGGCTCCTCTTGTGGTTTGTGCTTTTTCCGGGAAGACTTGGGGAGAAAAGATGCCATTTAAAGAAAATCACTGCATTGCCTATCAACTGAAAACAAAAGTCTTTTGTCCTGTCAATCATTTGGAGGCTTTATCTTGTCAATCACAAGGAAAATGTTTCCTTTTCACTTCTGCCAGACTTTGCATAGACCCGCTTTCTCCTTCATTCAAACAAACGAGCGGTGGGGGACGGTGTCTTTTTAATAAAAAAATTAGCTGAAATAATAATAAAAAAAATTGAATTTGAATATTTGGTCAGTATTTAGACTTGAGAGAAAGTATTAATGCAGGTTCCTTTGTGTCGTCCTGTCCCGTAGCGGAACCTAGGTGATCTATCAGACTATCAAATGGCGCCGCAGGGAGAAGTGTCCTCTCTTTCTCCTCCCCTCTGTACACACACGAGCGTCTTCTATCCAGTTCCTTGTGCTTGCGCTCGCGTGTCACGTACGTACTCTAAAAAGTCACTGTGTATTTAGGTATATTGCTCTCCAGTGAGGTTTGTGCATGTTAAACGACCCAGGCTTCGTTAGCGGCTGCTGGGGAGGGAGGAGATGCAAAGTCTCCAGTGCTCGGTGATTTCCGAGCTCCCCCCGCCGCTGGCGGGTCCCCGAAACAGCGCATAAAAAACCAGCACCGAAAAAGCACCCATAAAACCCAGGTGCAGCCGGGGTGCAGGGACTGCGGGGTGCAGTCTCTGCCGGAGGCAGCGAGAGCAGCGACCCCCGCGTCTCACCACGTGCAGCGTCCGCCCTGCTGCTTGGATGCTTTTGGAGCCTGAAGTGTGGCATCAAGCGTGTTTCCCAAACGCCAGCTCTCTGTTTAGGAATTCCTTGCAGGTCCCGGCCACGGCTCTGTTTCCACACGCAGCACGTGGATGATGTGTCCGATGGGAGCGTTTCGGAGGGGCCAGCTGCCCCCGGAGCCGTGACTTGGGAGCTGTGCCGTTGTGGCGGTGCGAGGATGCTCGGGCAGACCTCGGGGCTGGTTCTCCAGCCCGTGGTGGGCTCAGGAAGGAGGGAAGAGGCTGTGGCTTTATCCCAGGAGGAAACCCACAACAGCACCGCACACTCCGGGGTGTTCGCAGCGCCCGGATGAAGCGGCTTTTGTCGCTTCGCAGCAGGCGCCTGAGCAAGATTCGCCGTCGCCCCGTTTGTAGGCTGGAAGTTGTGGCGCGTCTTGAATCGCTTGTGGCTTTTTTTGTTTTGTTCACGAGAATGAAAGACGTTTTCCTTTCCCTTTCCACTTCCGTTCCCTTTCGCATGGCGGTTTTCCTCCCCGTGCCGCTCCACGGATGGGCTTTGGACATGAGCCAATGTACTGCCAGAAGTCCCAAAGTCTGTCCAGTGTGGCCGGGATGTGGGTCGGTGCCCTCTGGGAGCTGGTGGCCATCTGCTGGCTTCCTGGCGGGCTGGCCGGGCTCGCTGGGCAAAGGCTTCTTCCTGCCGACGGCTCCCTCCGGGGCACGGTGCCGTGTCAGGAACTGGTATCATTGTTCTCCACAGCCGCACGCTTCCCTTTGCAGCCGGCTGAATGGATAAAGCTGCTAGATATATAAAATAGCCATATGGAGTTTCCATTTCTCTCTCGACCTCTCTTTGAGCAGGACACCTAAATATTGCTCTAACCCTGTGCCAGGGCTTTTATGGTGAGATTACGTGACTTAGGTGCCTGTGGCTGATGGTCCTTTGCCAAGCCAAGGTGAAGTACTTGGCAAAGAGGGACATCTCTTTGTAGCGGGGAAGCGTGAATCATCCCTGCTAAGCTTTTAGTTGCAAACTCTTTCCTTTTTCCGCCACCCAACATCGTTTCCGCTGCTCCGACCTTGGATGCTGCAGCCGCTGTCGGTGCTGGTGCCTTTCCAGGAGCAGCACAGCGGGAAGGGGGGGCACAGGGTGCTCCATCCTGTGGTAGGGGACGATGGAGCTCGTGGGTGGCACGGCCAGGGGGGCAGTTCGCCCTCTGGGAACACACAGCGTGCTGTCGTTGCTCTGCATCCCGAGATGATGCTCTTTCTCTGCTCCATTTGCTTTCTCTGCTCTATGGCCACTCTGCTGGCAGTCTTGGCTCTCCAGGGTTTTACATCAGTTCTGTGTGTTCTACCTCTCTTCTGTTGCTAAAAAAAAATGTCATTTTGAGAGCATGGAGCAGTCTGGGCTGGCTCCTGGATGTGCGACATCTCTGGACTAGAGAGCAGGGAGCAGCACTGCTGGTAACCCACCGCCTTCGCTGCACGTCTCTTATTCTAAGAAACCCGTCCGGTTCCCAGAAATTATCCTAATTCTTTACACGTTGGTATTTTATAAATTCCAGGGCACCAAGTGAGTGGGGGCTGGGAGATCTGTGGTGTGAGGATCTGAGGGGCAGTTCAGGGAGTCCCTTGGGATCCTGGCCTGGCACCCGTCCCCCCACCGCCACGCACATGGGTAGACGGGACCTGGCATTTCCTTTCCTTTCTCTGAATGCAGATGATGTGTCTTATCGAGGCTTTTCTTAATAGAAGACAAATGTGAGTCGCTCTGGGGGTTTTTTTGTTGGTGGCTTTTTCCCCCCTATATCAGTCTCTTTTGTTTCTTTTCCTTCTGAACTGTAACAAAAGCTTTACTGTGCTGGGACCGGTAATTAACTTCCCTCTTATTTTCCAAGTAACTAACCTCCCGGGCCGCATACAGGAGAATGGCCTCAGGGCTGAATTTGCATTTCTGATACATAAATTCAAATTACTTTCATACATCAAGTGACTTCACTGCTCAGAGGATCACTTTGGATCAGGGGAAGTTTGGGTGCTCGGCGGCAGGGCTGGGGGAGATGTGCTGGCTGCTGACCCCGACGGGGCTGCAGCTGCCGGCTCCTTTGCAAACAGGAAAAAAAATAACCCCAAATTCGGAGTGTGATGGGTGAGTGGCTGCATCCTCAGCCACCGGAGACGCCTCGCCTGCGGCGGGAGATGTCTGATCCTCACGCCGTGTGGCTCTGAGGCTGCGCGTTGAGAAGAGCGTGTGTGAAGTCTCACCTGGGTGCTGCTTTCATCGGTAATTGCGCCTTCTTGTTAGTTTGTTCTAATATTATTTCGCTGTTTTCTTTGAGCATAACAATGCCTGGAGGTTACCGAGCCATTGATTGCTGTCAGTGCAAGCCTTTACTGTTGGATTTTACTCTTTTGTTGTGATAAAAATGAATTAGCTTTACCTCCCTTGCCTTTCATCCTCGAGTATCTTAAAGCTCCATAGGAGCGGCTGATTTCCACGACGGGAGCACGCTGCCCGTGTCTGGAGAGGAAGGGGCTGCTCCTGCTCTGTGCAGCTGATGCTCCTGAGCACCAGGAGATGCTTTGAGAAACACGTGAACTCCCTCCGGTTTGACGAACAAAGATTCTCACCTGTCCCCGCGGAGCTGAGCCTTCAAAATAAGAGGGAGCAGATGGCACTGGAAGCGTCTCCCTCGGTGACAGCCAGGTTTGCTGCAGAGCTGATAAAACGCAGGAGGTCGCTCCTGGTGGGTGCGTGGTCAACCTGGATGATTGTCAGGTTTTTCAGAGATCCCCTCTCTCAGTACAGAAACTGGGACCTCGGTCGCACCCGTCCTGTGCTGAAGGTGATGCCGTTCCAACCTTCGCGTGGGGCGATGCTGGCCGGGGCTCCGTGTGGCGTCTCTCGCAGGTTTTTGTTTCCTACATGAGCATTTCTCACCCTTCCTTCTTGTTTAACGCCAGCTGGCAGAGGGTATCAGCTCTGGTTTGAGCTGTTTCTCAAGCGTTTATCGAAATGTCGCTGTTCCTCCCACGCGTCTCCTGCCGACAGCTTCGCACCTTCCCGCCGGGGTGGAAGGGGCTCCCGAAGTCCAGTGGTGGGCAGGGACCCCACAGAAATGTGCTGTTACTGCCCAGCAAGGGAGATTTGCAACTGATATTTCTTGGATGATCATGCTTTTGTTGATATGAAGGTTGCAGCACAACAAAATGGCTTATCCGTGGGGCATCCCTTCCTCTGCACTTTACCCAGCGCCTTTTTTTGGGTTAATGTGTTGGAAAAGGGTGTTCCTTTGTGGCATTCTCAGTGCTTGTGTGTAAGGAGGTTTGTGTTGTGCATTTAACTTCCTGCCGTGGTGCCACCAAGTTTGTTTTTTCCCCAGCTGGATGGGCAGGTACAATTCGGTGGCGAAATGGCATTTGCCACCCGCAGATCCCGCATCTCCGGACGGAGCATCGCAGCCTGGACGAAGGGGATGTCGAAACTCAGCCTCGCACACCTGCAGTAATAGCGGCCTTTCGGGGCAGAAACAAAACGGGAGGAAACAGTTTTCCTCTGGGAAATCACAGTTTGCAATTTGGTAATTGACCCCATGATGGGCTTGTGAGTGACGGCTGCGTGACGGCTTCGCCTGGCTCTTTGCAGCTGCCTTCGCTTTCCCTGCAAAATCCCTTCCGAGCAGAGGGCTGGCACTCGTCCCCTCCTGCTTTCCAAGAGCTTCCCTGCCTGAAACCTCTTGGAGGTTCATTACCCACATGAGAGCGTCGCCGTGGAGGCTGCTCGCAGCTTGTCCTCCTCCAACAAGTGATTACCTCCCATGGAGCAGTCACTAACGAGCAGAGGACCGCGCATCTTCCACGACATTGGAGGAGGAAGATAAAATAAACTAAAGACAGCAAATCAACTCCTTGCTCAAATTCTCGGTCTCCTCTGCCTCGTCACTTGGGTTTTGGTAATCATGTTAATTTGCAGTTGCGGCTTCCTGGCAGTGTAAGGATTTTGCAGTGACTGTCATTTTCTTTGTTACTTTCAGGCTGGTTGTTTCAAAACTCATTACCCTTGGCATTTATTTACCAAGGCTGGAAGCAGCTTGCACCAGGGGCGCAAAATGGAAATTGATTTACGGCGACGGTGTGTGATACAGAAAATGTCAATTTTTTTTTCCTCTCGAGTCTATAAATTAGTTTTGATTCCAGTGAGATTTTAAACTATACTTATAAATCAGTTCCCAAGGAGCTGTGCGAGTGCGGGAAATTAGAGTAGTCAAGCAGCAGCCCCGTATCATGGTGTTGCTGATGCAGCTTTATTAGGGGGCTGCTCTCCCACATTATGGATGCGGGGCTGGACGAGGGCTGGTGCCAGGCAGGTTGTGTGGGATGCATTTGGGGAAAAGGGACTTTCGGCTGGGGAAGAAAAACCACCTGCTCAAATACAACCATATCCTTGGTACATCAATTAAAAAATTAAATAGGTCCAAGCTTTTAGGAAGATGAGGGTCTGAAATAGGAAGGTTCAGGTCTGAAGTAGCTGGTGATTTAAGGAACCAAGCCCCACCCTGAGTTTTTTGGAGAATATCCATGCCTCAAGCTGGCAGACCTCTATGAGGATTTGCCTCAGGCTGTGAAACCACTGATGGTTTTGGAAACTTTGGGCTGTTTGGACTTGCAGTCTCAGCACCGGGAACGTTCACGCCGTGTGAGCAGCTAACACACGCCGGTGCTCCCGGGGCACTCTCTGGGACGGCTGATGTGCAGAAGTGCTGGAGGGAGGATGGGGAGTGAGGAAATCCACCTTTCAGCTGGCATTTCCAATGGTTTGACGTGATGCGCTGTGGAGTTGGCTGCAGAAACCTCTCTGCGGGCAAACGTCGTGGTGGCTCCTCGCCGTGTGCTTGCTGGGTCCTATTGATCGTCAATGGAGAAGTGGTTAACGGAGCGTGCAGAACACAAAATTATGTGAAAGGCTGTCCCTTCCTCACCCTCTGCTGTGTTAGATATGCACGTTGTGTGATTTTTGGCAACCCCTCAGCGGTTCGGCAGAAGGTCGGCCATGCCATGGCTGCGAGCGGGGCTGGGGGAAGAAGCAGGAGCGATCCCGGGACTGCGGTGCCGCCCCTTGGGCTGGGGACCCGGCAGCCCCGTGCTCCCCGCTCCTCCGCTGCCCAGATGTTGGGTTTCAGCTTTTGGAAACGTAGACAAATAGATGTGTTTTCTGTGGGTGTGCGGGAGCCCTTACCTGCCAGGCTGCCCGTCTTGCACGCTGCAGCAGATTGCTGCTGGGATAAACTTACTTCAAGCTCCATCGACCGCAATATCGGTTTTACATCCCATCATTTTGAATTGCCGTTCCTGCCTTTAACTTTTGCTGCTCTGCCGTCTGTGTCCCCCAGCTGAGGTGCCTCGACAGCTTCCCTCGCGCACACCAGCGGTTTGTCACACACTTGTGTAACTCTCTGCGTTTTCTTCCATTTTTGTGCCCTAATTGTAACATTAGAGGAGCTAATACGGACCCAGGCAAAGGACCCGCTGCATCACCCCTGAGCTTTCTGTGCACCCCAGAATCCTTTTGTAGAAACCTCCCGTGTCCTCAGTCTCCTTCATCTTCTAGATTAAGTGTTTCCTTCTGCTTGGCTGAGAGAACCTCATTCAAGATGAGATACATTAGCGCTGCGTTTATGGAGTTACTGTGGAAATCCCTGGCATTCACACTGTGCTGGTTTGCTCTAATGAGTCTGTACGTGCCAGAACACCTTGCAAAGAGGGGGGAAAAAACAATTTTCCTTTCTCTTTAATAAGCAGAAATTGTGATGCAGAGCAGGGGTGTAATACAGAGCTCGGGTTTTCTCTGGGAGCAACGGCCACAGTTTGGGGAAGGGTCCAGGGGCTGGGCTGCCAGTGCATTCTCCTCCCCAGAGCTCTGCATCTCCCATGATTTCAAGGTTTCCAGCTGCACCAGCTTCCCATTTATACCTGCTGCCTTTCACAGCATGGACACACGCGGATGTCTGTCTGCCCCGGCAAGCTTGGAGGCAAGTTCTTGGTTTTCAAGTAAGAAACACTCAGGGAAAAGAGCTCTCAGGAACTGCCACGTGATAGAACTCCTCGGACCGAGGCAGAAACGAGTGCTTTTTTTCCCCTCTAGTCAGACTTGTGATGAATGTTTGTTTGCCAGACCTGGCCCGGTTGGCTGCCCGAGCTCCAGGAGCATGTGGAGCTGCTGGTGTCTCCCAGGCTTCCTCGAGGACAAACCCCACCGAACCTGGCACACGCTGCCATGGATCTGGGTTTGATCCTTACTGACCTGCTGGGCCCTGGAACAGCACGGAGGGAGATCAAATCTTGTTCTTATAAAAAGCCAAATGAGTTTTGTGGGGGCAGTGATGGAGGCTCTCATCTCCTTACGGGGGCTGGGGGCAGCAGCAACTGTGCTCAGTGCGGGGAGACAAACCCTGACACCCCCAGGGAACCTGCTCCCGTCTTGCCGAGTATCCCCACGCTGTGGGGGGGGGACCAGCACAGCCCGCTGGATTTTTTTTCAGCATTTCTTCTATTTGTGTTGAAACTTTGGTTTAGCTCCCTGGGTTGGAGCTGGTCGTTCGCTTGAAGCAGCGCTCATTGTGCGTGGGAAGTTTTTCAGCTTCACTTGAAATGGGCAGAAGTTGGACCCTCGGGCCGGATCGGCAGCGAGTCTGGTGGCCCCAGTGGCCCCGTGCGCTTGTGTCCTTCCCTGGCCTTTGAAGTCGGTTGTTTGGGTGCTCACAGACTTTCCCAGGATGTCGTGGGGAGCCCGTGGGGAAGGGGAAGCCTTTTAGATGTGGTGAAGAGCGAGTGCTGCCCCCAGTAGAGCACGGGGGCTGCGGCTGGATGCTGGGGGCTGCCAGGGGTTAGGGCTCACGGGAACTGGGATCTGCTGCCCGTTACGGGCTCGTTAGTGCTGCCTGGCCCATCCTCGCTGCCTTCTCTTGAAAGGCTGAGGGAGTTGGGTCTTTTGAGTCTACAGAAGAGCAGACTGAGGGGGGATCTCATCAATGTTTACAAATATTTAAAGGGAGGGTGCCAGGAGGAGGGGGCCAGTCTTTTTTCAGTGGTACCCAGTGATAGGACAAGGGGCAATGGATATAAAATCGGATATAGGAAGTTCCATCTCAACATGAGGAGGAACTTCTTTACTTTGAGGGTTGCAGAGCCCTGGCACAGGCTGCCCAGGGAGGTGGTGGAGCCTCCAACTCTGGAGACATTCCCAACCCGCCTGGACGCCATCCTGTGTAACCTGCTCTAGGTGGACCTGCTCTGGCAGGAGGATTGGACCAGCTGATCTCTAGAGGTCCCTCCCAACCCTTAACATTCTGTGATTGTGTGATTCTCCACCTCAACGGCTGGAGCTCGATCTTACTGCTCTTACTGTGTTAGCTTTGGTCCTGCCTGCACGCCAGCAAAGCCAGGCTTGAGCACGGCTGGTGAAGGCTGGGATTGTTGTACAGCAAAACCTCAGCTCATCCGCCCCTCTGGGCTCATTCTCCTTCCGTTGGCACCCCTGGAGTCCCCACGGCCCCCAGAGCTTGGACGGGATGGGCTGAGGGCTGTGGGCTCAGCGCTGTGATAGCTAACAACCCCGCTGCGAGCCCATCTTGTTTCTGCTCCCAGCGATGGCTGGAAAAAGTGCTTTTTAACTCAGCGCAATACCTCAGAGAAGGTGACGAAGGGATTTCAACTTCATTGGTTTTTCCATTTCCACAGTCATTAAAAGGCCAACAGCAGTGGAGAGTGTCAGCCCCAGCCATTAGTGGAGCCCATTTTCGTTCCTGTACGGTGGTCACTGGTGCGGCATCCCGGGGAGGGGGGGTTGGGGAGAGTTATCTCCGATGACAGCAGGTTGCCACTGGTGCCCCCACCTCTGCCGTCCTGCCACGTCTCCCACTCCGCCGGTATTTACAACCAGCCAGGAAGTCTGTGAGGTTCTTAGTGCCAATATTTTTAGCTGGTTAGGAAGAAAGGCATTTTGTACGTGCGTGGGGGTGTTTGCTTTGCTTTGGGTTCATTTAGCAAATGTTGGTGAATTTTTTTTTTTTTCTTTTTAATTAAGGAGACGTAAGCTTAGTGCAGATTTGAAGCAGATGGAGTTGGTGGCATCACGCTTTGTTTCACTCCTGTTAGTGCAGATTAGCTACTTTGGGGTAAATCCTGAAGAGGACCTTTTAGGCTTGAATTTCTCAGTCTCCAGCCTTTCCCATCCATTTTGTCTGTCCTGTCCGTCTGCTTTGTCCTCTCCTTACACCTCTGCTCCCCCCAGGCGCGGTGCCTGCCTCCATCACGTGCTGCTTCCAGACAAATTCCCATAAAGCTTACAGCTGTTTCTCCTGCCTGGAGGGGGGTGGCCAGACTCTCCTGGGCTTGCAGGGAGGTGTGTGGGATGGTGGTGGTCCCCTCGGGAAGAGCTGTCAGGGCTTGGTGCTGGTGCTGGACCAGAGCCCACCGCTCCGGTGCTGAGTGTGGCTGGACCTTTCTCCAAACCTGACCCTGCGCTTTCAATCCACCTTGAGTTTTGTATTTTCGGGTGGTACCTCCTGGCAGCTGCCGCTCTCCCCGCGTGTACCAGACCCTGCAGCACGCCTTGCCTGGCCTCTCCTGTCCCCAAAGAGCTCCTGCCTCTCCTGTCCCCAGCAGCCCTGGGCAGCTCTTGCATGGGGGCTTGTTCATGGATCCATGCCAAAAGTTGGAGCATCGACACCAAACATCCACGACTCCAGCTCGGTCCCAGCGTGACGTGATGTCCTTGCCTGTCCCATGGCTGGGTCCCCCGCCTTTAGCCCTGACTTGTCACTGTCTGTCCCTCCCACCGTCCGCACAGCGTGCCGGGCAGGGTTCATGGGTGGGCAGCTTTTTCCCATGGCCCGTCTAAAGGAGCCATGGTTTGACATTGCGCCCAAATCTCCGGGCCAGCGACTGTCCCCTGGCTCCTTGCAGCCCGGCGCTGCTGGGGGACGGTGGCAGGACCCCTCGTCCCCTCGCAGCGCAGAGCGGGGCGCGTGGCTGCCGTGTTTTCCAACCCGCCTTGTTCCTGGCCGGGGCCGGTGCTGCCTCGCACCGGGCGCTGCTCCCGCCCGAGCCGGCAGGAATTCGCTTTATCTCCCTGGCAGCAGATGAAAAGCCCTGGCCACAGGATGTGTTTGTGCACATCTTGCTGGCAAAAGTGAAGGGAGGGATGGGCGCGGAGGGGGGAGGGAGCCCAGTTATGCTCTGGATCCTCAAATTTATTTTCAATACTATTTCCTCTCTTCCCCCCCCCGGCCCTCCAAAGAGTTAAAGCTGTTTTTATTCCCCCCTCTCTCCAGCGATGCCCTTGGAGATTTATTCTGCCTTCTCCAACAATAATACCACCGTGGTGCGAGGCTCAAGTGGTTGGCACGGCAGCGAAGGTGGGATTGCCAAAAGCAAGTGCTCTTCAACCCTGCGACTCGCTTCCCCCACGGACCTGGTGGTGCAATGAATTAATGCACTCGTGTTTTCCCAGTGGGAATCTGGACGAGGGCGCAGGAGAAAATATCTTTAACAGGCTGCGTCTCGTCCTGGAGCTTTTATTTCCCCTTTGCCTGGCGTGGGTGCGCAGAGCTGCCCGCTCCAAATCAGCAAAGCCCACGGTGCTTCACACCGTGCCACGAGCGCTGAATATAATAAATATTACTTAAAAATACAGCTATATATAACCCCCGTTTCCCCTTTGTACAGAGCTGCGTTGGATCGTAGCTTTATGCTTTTATACCTGCTGTTCAGTGCTCGTGCATATAAATACAGCTCGGTTTTTCTTGGCTGCTCCGGGAATGGCTTGGCTTCCTCCTGGCCTGGGGGCTTCCAGCGTGGCGCGTGCGAAACACAGCCCAGGCGCGATCCTCCTGTTTTCCTCTCGGCCAAATGGCTCCAGCATCTTTGGGTCTCGGCTTTTCCATTTATAAAATGGCGTTGACGGTTTGCAGGGGTTTGGCGGGGGTTTAATTAACGGCTGTAAAACGTTTGGTGCTGAGAACAGCTCAGAACAACTGTGCTAACGGTGCGCAGGGCTGACGAGGTGCGTGTAGGACCTCTCGCTGTGCAGAACAGAATCATGGAATGGTTTGGGTTGGAAGGGACCTTAAAGACCATCCAGTTCCCACCCCCCTGCCCTGGGCAGGGACACCTCCCAACAGACCAGGTTGCTCCAAGCCCCGTCCAACCTGGCCTTGAACCTCCAGGGATGGGGCAGCCACAGCTTGCCTGGACAACCCTGGCCAGGGTCTCACCACCCTCACAGGCAACAACTTCTTCCTAATATCTCAT
Organism: Chionis minor; assembly: GCA_013398295.1. Classification (NCBI taxonomy): domain Eukaryota; kingdom Metazoa; phylum Chordata; class Aves; order Charadriiformes; family Chionidae; genus Chionis; species Chionis minor. The sequence goes on along the minus strand of VZSF01005685.1, from coordinate 667,468 downwards.
CTAAATCTCTCCTTTTCCAGCTTAAAACTGTTCCCCCTCATCCTCTTGCTCCACTCCCTGATAAGGAATCCCTCCCAAAGCGTTTGATTTCTTTCCATACTGCAAGCAGAGCGGCTTGCTGCTGTCCAGGCTGGAAGCAGGTTGCTTTCCGTGCGCCAACTTTGAGGAATCTTTACCAAAGCGGTTTTGCTCTTACAGAGAATCATAGAATCATAGAATGGTTAGAGTTGGAAGGGACCTTAAAGATCATCAAGTTCCAACCCCCCTGCCATGGGCAGGGACACCTCTGACTACAGCAGGTTGCTCAAAGCCCCATCCAGCCTGGCCTTGAACACTTCCAGGGATGGGGCCTCCACAACTTCCCTGGGTAACCTGTTCCAGTGCCTCACCACCCTCACAGTAAAGAACTTCTTCCTAATATCTAATCTAAATCTCCCCTCTTCCAATTTAAAACCATTACCCCTTGTCCTATCACTAGACTTCCTGACAAAGAGTCCCTCTCCAGCTCTCCTGTAGGCTCCCTTCAGATACTGAAAGGCTGCTATCAGGTCTCCCCGGAGCCTTCTCTTCTCCAGGCTGAACAGCCCCAGCTCTCTCAGCCTGTCCTCATAGGAGAGATGCTCCATCCCTCCAATCATCTTAGTGGCCCTTCACTGGACCTGTTCCAACAGTTCGATGTCCTTTCTATGTTGAGGACTCCAGAGCTGGACACAGTACTCCAGGTGGGGTCACCTGGGAAACGCACCCATTCCCCCCAGCCGCTGTGCTGGGGCTTTTCTGCAGGTAAAAAAAGCCTGTCAGTGTGTGCCGCAGGGCTGCAAGAGCCCGGACCACTAGTGTAGCAGCCCCAATTTGTGGTTTTTACAGATTTCCCATCTCACCGCTCCGGTCAGCGCGTGCCGTTGGCTTTTGGTGCCTCGCCGTAGGGCTGCCAGCGTGCACAGGGCTGGAGCGGAGGCTCAGCGAAGGCTGCTGCGCCGGTGGCCTGGCTGGTACCTCGAGCTGAGCCTGGCTCATTCTGGGACAGGTAAAATCTTGTCATCTGTCCTTCTCATTTAGATCTTATCGTCTGCGTTTAGTGCAGACGGTCCATTCCTGCGGCGCAGCTTCCATGCTGCCATCATTTTGCTTAGTCCAGTATCCAAGGAGAGGCTGTTTATTCCTCTGTTTGAATTTACGTACAGTATAAACCATGGTGTCCTGAGCTGTTTATGAAGCAGAGCAGCACTTCCTCTTCTCATTTCTCATCTTTAATCAGTATCTTCTGCTTACTCACTGAGGGTGAAGCTGCCGAGGAATCGTTTCTTTTCCTTTTGTCCCTTATAAAATTCAACAGCCCTGCTTGCAGGTACGGAAAACCAGCCGGTTGCACAGGCAAAGCAACAGTTTCCCTGCACGGCTGCCTTTGGAGGTGATCAGCGGCACCGTTCATTACTGGGACAAAATAAAATCAAACGGTGGCAGCAGCAAGGTGCGCTTCTGGTGCTGGCTGACACCTGGCTGTGAGTGGGGCTGGGACTTTGCAGTCACATCTCTCGCCTCCTTTTTGTCCTGGCAGTAAAAGGGCAAAATCATCTTAAAATATGAGCCCTGTCTGCATCCGGCCAGGTCCCATTAAGGGTCTGGATTCCTTTTGGCAGTGGCTCCTAGGTTGGAGGACCTTGTGAAAGCATTGCTCTCGCTGAACGCCGCATGCCAGAACATAGTCACAGCAACCAGCGTGGGGTTGTCAGGAGGTGACGGAGGGGACAGAAGAGGGTGGCAGTGACTTTTCAGGCCTGGCAGGTAACTGTTGTTTTTCATCAAAGCTTTTGCTGTCAGTGGTTTCCCCTTCGTCTCCAAGAGCTTTTCCACACACCAAGCCTGAAAGCACAGCTGGCTCTAACCTTGGCGCGGGGCATTGGCTCAGTGTGGGTAATTAAGGTAATTTTCGCGGCGCCTAATCGATATCGGGAGACATCGATCCTGCTCAGCATGGCGGGAGCCCCCAGCAGGGGTGGGGAGATGGCTGCTGCGCCTCTGCGATCCGGCACTCCTGCGCGGGAATCGCAACGTTCCCATGCTCATCCTGCAGTAAATAAAATGCAAACTGGAGCAGCCCCGCTGGTAATGCCAGCGCGGGACCAGGCAGGGCAGAAGCAGACCTCTGCGCTCAGATTAAATACAAATTCGCAGAGAAGGCTGGTGCACAGCAGACCCCAGGGTGCACAATCCCCCCCCCCAAAACAGGGGCTGCCTCTCACCGTGCTGCGCTCTGTGCCGTGGGAAGCCGGGCTGCAGGGAGGTGGTGTCCGATCCATCAGCTTATGGTGAGGTTAGCGGCGGTGGGGGAAGCCTTGGAAGTGTTTCCCCAAGCCGGTGGTGCCTGCGTGTCAGCTCTTTTGGGGGCAGGGTGATCCTTATTGTGAGTTGTGGGTCCTTTTGTCGCCCAGTTCCACGTCACCAGTGCCCTTTCGCTTCTGGCCACCAGCCTTCGCGCCCAGCGCTACCCCACGGCCCTTCGGCATGGGTCATCTGGGGTCGCTGCTTCCACGGAGAGGATGCCTTCGGAAAGGATGTGATTCTGCTGCGTTTGCTAGCAAAGTTTCCTGTCGAGTGTGGTTTTTCTTCCTTTTCTCCTACCGCCAGCATCCAGGGGCTCAGCCCGTTTCCTGCTGGGCAGCTTGGGGGGACCCGCTGCCCACGTGGTGCCCCGGCTCCTGGCCCCTGCCAGCATCATCAGGGGGGACGTGAGGATTTGGGGTGTGCCTGGGAAACTGGCTCGACCAGTTAGGATGGGTATTTGATGTAGTCCGTTATTTGGGTTTAATTTATAAACTCTTCAGGGAGGGTGAAATCGCTGTAGGATTTTCTGGTGTGGCAGTTATGCGTAAGGACGCTTCCCATTTCTTCATTCCCTGCGAAAGGAAGAGAAAGTGTGTCTAATAATAGCTGCGTGAGGAAGGCTGTACACAATAAAGACATTATGAAAAATATTACACTCATCCATATTGATTTTTTTGCTTTGTTTGCTCGCTGGTTCCTTTATTACCCTGGCAGAGCCATGAGCAATGTCATCCCCGGCTCGGCTAATGAGCAGACATCAGCTGCTGTCAGTCTGGCTTGGAAATTCACTTCCACAGTCATTTTAAAAATAACTATTTGTAATATCTGTGCAGAGCTGCAATGCTTTTTGGGGGAGCCGATCCAGCATGGAGAAACACCACCCTGAGAAGGAGCTGGTCTGGTTTCGGGGCTTCACGGTGCCAGTGAGAACGTGGCTGCCCCGGGGTGGCACGTGGTGGGGACGGTCCCCCTTGGCCTGGGGACGGGGCTGGACTCGGGGCAGCCCCCACTGTCCTCTGGACTCAGCTAAATCGGTGCTTTTTGCAGGAGGATCACCGTTAAATGGGATTAAACATTAATCCTTCCCCAAGTTTTGCAGGTCATCTTTATTCAGTGACCTTCTCTTAAGCAATGTGCTTCGCCCCCCTTTCCCCCCAGTAAGGAAATGTTTGCAAGTGCTTCATTTATTTTTAAATTGGCCCCAGTTCCCAGTAGCAGGGGCTGGAGTTAGCCCCGGGGTCTCTGGTGGGAAGAGATTTGGCTGTCATGGAGAGTGATGTGCATGGTTTTTGAATACCATTAATTAATTAGAGTTTTGCAGCCCCTTTTCCATGCTGGAGCAGCAACTCCCTTCATTAGCAAAGAGATAAATGCTTCCTCCAGACAGCACGGTGCAGTCCCAGAAACCTTCCCGGCTCCTTGCTGGAGAGCCTGTCCTCAGCTGGGACTAGATTTACAGTACTGTCATGTATTATTCATCCGAAATAATACATATTCTAACTCTGCAATTGTGCAGGGCAAGGCAGAGTGATGTTAAAGGATAGCTCCAACCTATAAATCTTAATGTTCAAAGCATTAACAGATTTTGTGTCTGTGTTTGGGGGACGCAAGTAACTGTTCCTCTTAGCAGAGCGCAAGGGATGCGCCCAAAAATTAAATGTTTTGCAAACAAGCAAGGCAGCATTTGGCTACGGCGAAGCTGCTCATGTGTTCTTTATCTCTCTCTACTTTTTTAACAGGAGAAAAGTGGTTTGTGCATGTTACACCAATTCTGGTCTGGTCTAAATATATCTGCTGAAAAAAAGTGAGAGCTTACGGTTTGAGGGTATCTTGTTGGACTTGAGATCAGGATCCTTGCTTTAAATGATGGATTTGCCCAAGTTACAATGAAAAACTAACCGGTTACCAAAGCTGCAGGTTTCCTCATTTGTTAGTGGGATTATTGGGGGAGCGGAAGAAGGGGAAAGAAATTAAGTTTCCGAGAACCACTAGTGTTTAATAAAAAAATTAAGTGCCTATTAAGAAAGCTAAAGGGATGTGGGACTTTTCAAAGGCGTGTGTGTCAATTTATGTTAGTCTTATTGTAATAATTGATACTAAACAAAAAAACCGGGTATTGTTTATTTAAAAGCCACGTTCTTTGCCGTCGTGAAGTCTTTGTATTCTCAGTGATGTTGCACTTACCCCTAGGTCTAAATTACAGCCTGGAAAGCCCTTTTCTTTAACTGAGTAAATAAGATTTAGCTTCTGTGAGCTACCCACCTGTTTCTATGGAAACCAGAGTGTAGTGCCAGGCGAGCTGCTTGGAATCGGCACCGCTGGGCTCCGGCTGCGCACGGACCTGAGCCAGAGCAGCGACAAAACCCACCCTGAGGGTGGGGGGGGCTCACAGCAGGCTCGCCCAGATGCCTGCAGAAGCCAAATTAAGGGGGGGGTACGGCTTGTGGGTGCGATGCTGAACTTGTGGGTGCGATGCTGAACTTGTCGGTGTGATGCTGAACTTGTCGGTGTGATGCTGAACTTTGTCGGATTTCCTAAAGACTGATAATGGGTTTTTTGGGTGATTTTTTTAAAATTTTTTTTTCTGAAATGAGGATCTCTCCTCTGCCTGGAGGGGAAGAGGCGATGCTTTGGGCTGTCATATGCACAGAGGGAATCCCGATGCTCCGTTTACCGCGGAGAGCGGGGGGAGGCTGCGCCGGGGCACGTTCCGTGATGCTGCAGCGAGCCCTGGGCTGGATCCGGGAGGAGCTGAACAAGCTGGAGTGGTGCTCGGCTTGGGGTTCCTGTTCAAGTTCAGCTTTGGAAGAGCAAAGCAAGCCAGAAAGACTTCCCTTTTGTATTGAAAAAAATTGTTAAAGCATGATTATGTTCTTAGACTTGGATAATGAAACATCTTTCTCTGCGGGCCTTAGGGCCAAAATAGATGCTTTTTAAATGTTATTTTTAACAGTGCAATTTTTCACGTCATAGCTCCTGTTCTCTTCCTATTCAAAGTGGAAAAAGCCGCGCAACTTGATCATTATTAAAATCTCCAGCCTGTTTTTGCTGCGCTTGGGATTAGGTAATGCAACACGTCAAAGGGTCTGCCCTAGAGATAGGGGTGTGGGGAGAAACAGTCGAATGGCTGAAAGCAGATGGTCTCTCTGGTCATCTTTCTCTGATATCAAGGACCACGTCACATAGACATTTAATGTTTTAATGAAAACTGGAGTGGAGGTTGACGTTAGCTTATTTGGTGGCTGGACATCCCATGACACTGGCGATGGTTTACAGTCTTTCAAAGCCTGTTAAAGTTCTGTAATCCTTTAGATTATTATTTTTGCTGCTTTCCAGGCAGTTGTCCTCTCCCTTCTTAACTGCGCCAGGATTTGTGCGACGGTTGGAGCAGTCGTAAGTCAGCTCTTCTGCGTGCCACGTTGCAGAAATCCAGGTTACTTGTTGTGGAAAGGGGCTGTGGCAGCTCAGACCAAGGTCGGTGGGTGAATAAGCACCGTATCAACTTAAGGCACCTTGATCTCTGGTCGCACACCGAGATCTTGACGATCGTGAGGGTTAATAATATGCCACAATGATAAATTTGGAGCAGACCCAAGGTTTAGCGGGAAGGACTGTGGTCCTGGAAAGGGTGGTTGCTGGCAGCTCTTTGGTGATGGAGAGCATCAGCCGCCGCCTCGCTCCGCGTCCATCCGACCCTTGCGGGAAGATGCTGCTTCCTTGCTGCTCGGTGGGACAGGGACAATTCCTGCCCTCAGCTGGGAGGGGACAGGTCATGAAAAGATGTGAAAGATTTTTCTGCATAGTGGCGTAGCTGGAGACTTCTTCCAGGCTTTTGCATGGTTGGGGATTTCTGCAGTAAAGAGCATGATGCTCTCCATCCGATGGGCCAGCCAGCTCTGTCAGAGGTGCACATGGAGCAGAGAAAATGCCGTGCTGGCCGCAAAGTCTCACTTTTCATCCTTTTTATTTTATTTTTTTTAAATTTATTTATTTTTTGTTATTTGCGTCATCCGTCTGCCCATTCCTTGTTTCAGCCAAAAGCACCTGAGTGATTGGTGTACCCTCCCTGAATTCCAGCCACCTTCCAAGTGAAAGAACGCTCCAGCCTGCGACCAGTTCAGATCTTGGTGCTCACTGGGTGGTGTTAATGAACGGGGCAGAAACCAAATCCTGAATCTGGAGGTTTTCCCTTCTTTCTGCCTCAAGTCCTTCTGTAATCTTAATGGGAAAAAAAAACACCTCCCTCCCCATCCACCTATTCTTTATTGGAACTGCTAAACAGTCATCTTCAGTGACTTTCTAATAAAAGGATGTCTATTAAATGGAGCCCCAGAGAGCTGAGCTGCTTTACAGGGAGCTGTTTGAACTTGTTTCCATGCCGGCTTTTTTAATATAGTTTAATACAGTTCTGATCCTTTTTCTGCATCGTTTTTCCCCATCAAAGCTTATCTTTTCCACTCTGTTGTCTTACCGTCATGCAGCTTTACATGGGGCTTGGGGAGGGGAAGGGGAATGGCACACGGAGCAGTGGTGTGCTCCGTATTTATATCCCGAATGCAAATTCACAAGTGACTCACCCGTCTGGGTGGCGAAATGCTCTGGGGATGAACGGGCTTATAACACCGCAGCCGCTCGCTTGACAGGTTGCACTTCCTTATCTATTTATTTGTAATTTTATTTATTTTAACTCTGTCCTGGAGCGCGGGATCAGGTACAGCCTAATCGCACCACGCAGGAGAAGCTCACGCAGCCGCTCTGGGGCAGATGTGTCCCCAGGCGCTCGGCAGCACGAAGAAAGGCAGAAATGCAGCTGTACGGCAGAGACAGCAGCCGGAGGAGATACAGGGAGATGTGTGTTTACTCGGGTCTCCTGCATCCCGGCCAGAGCCAGCACTGGGATCGACTGGAGATGCTCTTGGAAAGGCACAATAGGACGTCTGCTTGGTTTGCGAGATTCACACACAGGCCTGGCCGAGCTTCCTCTTCCAATATTCGTGTAAAATTCTCTCATAAACTCTGGGATGTGCGTTGGCATCCGGGATGAAGCCCAGCAGAGTCCGTGCTGCGCCGGGTGACACTAGCTGAGCCCCCTGGCCATTGCGTGGGGTGACGTGTGAGCCGGGGGGTTCGTGTTTTGGCAGCTGCGTTCCTCGTACCAAAAAGGTGCCGTGGTGTCTTAGACAGGGTCCTTGTACGGGCTGGAGCAAAGCGCCATGCTACAGGTCATCCTGTGAGCAGGTCCGGGCAGGGAAGGGGCCAAGGGCACCCAACAGCTCTTCCAAGGAGGCTCCAGAGGAGGGCTGGGACCTGCCTGTCCCCTGGAGCCCATCGGGGAGCGTTTGGTGGCGGTTGTGCAAAATCTGCTGGGAAAGCTGTTGGGAGCCGAAAGGGGGATGCAGCTGAGCACCGTCCCATCCAGAGGCAGCAGTGCGGGTACGGATGGATGCAGCCACGCATGGAAACCATGCTGGATTTGCTGCTTCTCCTGGTACCGGCTGGGTTGCGCTGCTGGAAACCAGTGCGATTCCACTGGTTAAGCTGGAGCTGGCTCGACACGTGTATCTGAGTTTTCATTTATCTGTGCCTCGTTTCCCCCGTGTATTCCCCTTTCCTGTGGCTCTCTTCCCACATTGCATCAAGTGACTCCCACAGCACACCCAGAGCATCCAGCAGCTGTGGGCCCCCATGGGTGCGGAGGTGTCCGTTCTCCCTCACCCCCCAGGAGGCTTTCCAGACTTTTCCTGGAAACCCCATCCATGCCCAACAGCTGCGGCCATCTCCTCTGCCAGCATCGCTCCCAACACCCCCCTCTGGGAGTAGGTGAGGAAAGAGGAGGGGGATGGGATATTCCCTCTGCCAGCTGGATGTTTAATTAATTTAGATCGCTTTCATTATGAAGGTACGGGCTCGGCTCGGGGGTGGGGAGGTTGTCCTCAGTAGTCCTGCCAGAGTCACCAGGGGAGGCCACGCTGGGTGATACCCAGTCCCCATGGGCAATTCCCATCAGGATATCAGCAGGGATCATCAGGAAAGCAGCTGTGGGGCCATGAGGGAGTGAAGACATCAATGACTGCACACAGGAGAGTCATTGAAAAGGCTGCAGGTCTGTGGATTTAATTGCTTTAGACATATCCTGTCCTTTGCTCATGTACCATGGAAGCGTTTTCCTGGTTGGTGCTGGTGTGCTGTGACCCCTGCCCAGGGCTGGGATGAAGAGATCCTGTGTTTTATACAGGCTGCGCGATGCATGGCATGTGCTGGAGCCAGGACAGGATGCTGGAGCTTCACCGGGGTATATTGGGATGAGCCTGGCTCAGACCCGCTCACAACGTGCCTTTAGGTGTGAGGAAAGAGGGTGAGACGCAGCAAGTTGGGATCGCACTTTTTGATGGAGAGGTTCTAATATAAATAGATTGGAGAGTCAATTAATAGAAGTCTTAAACGCTGAGTTGTTTTGGTGTAGAGCTCATCGGAAAACACTTGTGGGAGACCCTGGCCAGTCATGGGGTACATGTCTCAAGTGATTTGACATTTTGGAAGGCTTTTTCTTTTCTTTTTTTCATTTGAGCTCATTTGTTCCCTGTTCTCTGCTCTCTTCTCTATACTTACTCATCATCCCACTTGGTGTCGGATACCGTGCGGCGTAATGAGGATCCCCTGATAAATATTGCAGAGGCGCAGGGTGACGTTGGTGTGGGTTTCTTGGTGGGCAGGGAGGGACTAGCCCAGGCTATTGCCGGGAGCATCCTCGTGGAAAGCATTAAACCGATGTAAGGTCCGGTGAGTGACATAGGGTAGAAAGCCCCAGTCCTGGGTCAGTTAAATGATGGAGAGCCCCGCTTACAGCTCCTGCGTTCCTGGCACGCCTTGCTTGCTCAGAAGTTGTTTCCTTGCATGCCCCAGCTGGAAAACAAGTCTGGTTGACTGATGGCCACAAGTTGCCACGCGTGAGGTTCCTCAGCGGCGTTCGAGAGGCACCACCGAGTCTGGACCCTGCGGATGGGAGGAGAAACTCAGCTCGTGTTTGACCTTCAGGGTGCCCGCGAACTCCCCGAGGAGAGCCCAGGTGCCCGCTGTGTTTATCGGTTGACACACATCGTCCCGTGGGGTGGGTTTTCCTTTGCGGTGCGTCTGGAGGTGGGGTTGGGTGGATGGGTTCCTGCCCAGCCACCCTGTACCACGGTCCTGCCGTGGTGGGAACACAGAGCTTTGGTGCTGGAGCAGCTCAAGCACGGGCAGCTGCCCGTCCTGCCCGCGTCCCGCCACTGCCGGCGCTTTTCCACCTCCGCGGCTGTTGGCTGACCAGCCGTACCGCTTAAAATCTCATTTACAGCCAGCGAGGGAGAGAATTTGCTCGGCTTAACGTTTTCTTTGCAAATGTAATTTCAGAGCGGGGAATGCTTGCATAAATATACATATATTGTCTAACCGCCTTTTTTTCCTTTTAGTCACTCAAACATGTGATTTTATTCCTGCAGCTGTAAAGCCAAGCGTGCGAATGTTAAATTGTTAAATAAGTCAAACATAATTATTCAAGTACCCGGCATAATGTGTTTCAGAAGTGCAGAATCTGAAATCCAACACAATGCGCGCGGGTAAACGCTTTTGTGGAGATTGTACTCCTAAGGGGACTGTCATTTTGACAAGAATATATTTTCCCCTCTTTCCTCTCGCAGCCAGTCTTGTACCGTCTTGATGCTTTGGTGGAAGTCGCATCCAAGTGCGGTTCATTTTGATGTGGAATTATTCAGACCTTTCAGATCCATCCCTGCGGACCGGTTTGCTCCGCAGGCTGATGAAATGATACCGGCGCAGCTCAGTGCAGAGGACCTGACGTTCAATGAAAGGTTTTCTTTCGCGAGGGTTGCTCTGAGCTGGTTATCTTTTTGGTAGTGCTATCAAATGCTCTTTTCTGCAGTCCAGGCACATCGTCTACATCTGGACAAAATACGTAGTGGGAAAAAGATGTTTTGAACAAAAAGCATCCTTTATAGCAGATGGGCAAAAAGTCATTAAAACTCAATTTTCAGGGATGTTTTCGGGCCTTTTTGTCCAAAAATGGAAAACCTTTGTTTGAATGTTTGTGGATTCAAAGGCCACATTGCCTTTTTTCTTTTTTTTTTTTATTGGACAAAACCAAAATGCTTACCAGTATCTATTACAGTAGAAAGACATTTCCTCTTTTTGCTGTGCCACTCCTGAAGTTTGAGATTTATGCCAGGCTGAGCTTTTTCTGTGAGAATTTCAGCGGTTGCTGCCATTCAGCAGGTGCGGTTATTTGCAGCGTGGATTTTCATAGCGTGTGGCTTCTGGCCCCTGTCTCACCCCACATGAGGCACCTGAGTAGAGTCTTGCCCTGACCTGGGGTTTTTTGGGTAAATTACTCCATAAATTACCGTGTGCAATGGTCACTTTGCTCATTAGCTGCAGTGAAGTCAGTAAGACTTCAGCCTCCAAGTTCAGTGCGCCCTTACTGGTCTTACTGGCAGTAAGAAGATGTCAAGAGAGCCAACTGAGAACAAATACTAGTTTCCTGTTCCCTTCCCTTACTACGAGTAAATACTTGTCAGATATTTCCAGGAGCTTCACCGGACAGAAACCAGCTTCACCAGTTTTATTGCAAAATAGCTCTATTCTGGACAGGAGCTCCAGGGGGAAGTTTTCTGCCAACCTCTGTTACCGGCCCGCTCATGCCGAACGTGACAGCAGTGATTTCTGCAATGGTCGCTCTGATCTCATCTTCAGATTTGCATGAGTGGCCTTTGGGATGCAGTTTTAGGTGTTGGCTTTTATTTATAACGCTATCCAGAGCTCTGCAGACCTGCCCTTCTGGGACCAGTAATTCCTGTTGCTTTTTTTGCTGTATTTTCTCCCGTCTTAGCCTGTTAGTAAATGCACGAGGTGGCTGCGGGGGACCCTCCATTCCCTCTCGTGCAGGGCAAAATTGATGACCTTTGTCAACGACGTGCGTTCCAAACCTGAGCCCTTAGCGCTGGCTGTGCTCCGTGTTGGAGCGAGCCTGTATTAACACAGAGATAAAGCCCTTTTTTTCCCTCCCCCTGCGACCACAGTGCCGTCCGGCTGCTCTTTGTCTCTAAAGACTGATTAAAGGGCTGGAAGAAAGAGCATGTGGTGGCTAGAGCTGCGTTTCCCTCTCCCAGGATGAACGTGTGATTATGCCTGTGTATTTTTGGCATTTCTTTCCTGTAGCGGGGCTGGAGCTCGCTTTTTACAGCCCGTGCAATTTTAACGTCGCATGTTGAAATTCCTCGAAGCTTCTGGTTTCTGTGTGTTCCACACTTGCTCAATCTGTTCCTATTAATTTTTAAACACTCGCGTTTTAGCAGTAGATAAACAGCTGGTGACACTTTCGGGGTGGCACCGTAGCATCCGAGGAGCCGCTGTAGCTTTCCCAGCACCACACGCTGAGCCGGGCAGAGCAGGACCTGCGCTGGGGCCATCGGGGTCTCGTTCCCTTGGGATACAAGTGCTCCCTCTGCGATGTTTCCCGCCCCATCTCCAGCAGGACCAGGGCTCACCAGTTTGCTTTTCCTGCTTTTTTAAGCTGTGCTGATATGCAGCACGTCCTAAGAGCAAACAGCGGAGGATCCAGCTGGGGAATCTACCTGAGCATCTTTGACAAAGCTATTTACATTCCTTAAATCATTGACTGAAAACATCATGCCTGACTCTTTCTTTCTTTTTTTTTTTTTTTTCTCGGAGGCAGCCAAGATCTAATCTATGGGGAGGTTTTTTTTATTTTTATTTTTTATTTTTTTCACGGCTGTATGGATTTGTTAGGTCTGAAGGGACCCTTAGATCATCTTGTCTCGCCCTCTGTACGGTAGTGACCGTGGAAATCCATCCAGCTTCCCTTCCGCCCTGTAATTTGTGAGCTGTGACCGTGCACACCCCGCAAAGGGAGCCAATATTTTGGATATCTTTTACTGCAGTTGTTTTATACGCCAGTGCGCACTGTGCTGTGCGATGCGTGTTTCAGTCACCCACATAGCTGTAAATGTGCTGTCTGCAGAGGCAGAGCAAGGACTAAATTTAACATGCTCAGTCAAATCAAAGCACTTGATGGGTATATTTATCCACCGTTACAATATGCGAGGAAGGGAGGTAGTTTCTGACTGCCGGAGTCTCTGGAAAGCTACCTTGTGGATTCCTTCCGCGTCAGCCCCAGCCTCCCTGCCTTTCTGCAGGTGTAAATAGATTAATTGACACAGTGGAATTAAGCCATGGAAAAAAGGCGGCCGTGAGCGTCAGAGGTCTTTATCCAGTGGTGTGGCTGGCGTGTGCGGTGCTGTCCTCTCAAGGGATGCACTGGGCTCTTCTGGAGAGCCCAGCATGGGAACTGGTCTGCCCGGGG
>VZSF01005685.1:601346-654737 GCA_013398295.1 Chionis minor | reverse complement strand
GGGGGTCCAAACAGCAAGTTGTGTTTGCAAACCTCTGGCTGGTGCTTCTAGTTAATCAGGGGTTTGGGGAAGTCAGTGTTGGCTATTTTGAGAACCATCCGTTGAGTAACAAATCAGAGGAGAACCGAGGGTTATTTCTGCAGTCAGAATGCTATTGATGGAAACCCCTTTTTTATTTCTCAGATAACATTTACTTTTGGGAAGCATTTCACAAGCAACTTTTCAGGTGTGAAGCAGGAAAAAAAAAAATATATATATAAAAGAGAATCCTTTTATCTCATTCTGGGGAGGGTAGGGGAGAGGAGGAGTAGCATCCTTACTGCTCACAGCCGTCTTGGCTTTCCTACTGCCAAGCACAATCTCAAGAGTCTTCATGGTATAAACCATCTAAGAATTGCAAAGACAGCAGCTCTTGGTAGTATTTGGAAGCCTGGTAGAGCTGTCCTTTCCCAGGTTAGCCTCCTTCTTTTGAAATGGTTCTTGCAGTTCCTGAGAAGTTGGGCAGGAATTGTGCAATGAGGAACAGAAAACCCACCAAAATCAGGAGCACGTCCCTTTCTCTGGTACTCAACACTGGCCCCTGCTTGTAGCGCTCAGGCTTACAGAATGAGAATTTAAACATTTGTAGATTTTCCTCCCCGAATGACGCAAACCAACAGAAATAGGCGTCATCACTGACCTCGCATCAGGAGCTGGGAATTTCTCCTCGCTGCTCTGAACTGGTTGGAGGCATCCTGGTTTGGTCTCAGTGCCGTGAATGCAGAATGATTTAGGAAAATATAGTGTTTTCTGTTGAGAAGGTAGAAGAGAACGATGCATTTCTGCTCGCCTTGCTGCTGGTGCTAGAAAAGTCAGCCAAGTGGCTTTTTTTTTGGTGAGATCTTTCTTCTGCTCTCCCCTGGCGTCTCAGGGCAGCCGGGACATGGGGCACAGAGCAGCCGCCTCCCAGCCTTTGCTCTTCGGAACAACTCGGTTTAGTTGCTGATTCTTCTAGGAATCGGGGAATTTAGCGCAGTTGTTTGCCGTGTCTGTGGGAAAACCCGGAGGTGACACTTGGGAGACACATAAGACGTGACGGAGATGTCCGACCGGCGAATGCCAACTGCAGGGTCAGGGCAGCAGCGTGCCCATGGCACATCGCTCCGGCTTCACCGTGCCCAACGGGGGAAATCCATGGATAGAAACAGGCAGGCACACGTGTGCGAGGAATTTCTACTTATTGCCTGGTGTGGAGCACCTAAAGGTTCAGCCAGTGCAGAGCATCCAGCACCTTGGTTTTCTGCTTTTTTTCCGCCTTTCAAAAGCAGTAAATTCCTTGTGATGGCTTTAGGATGGAGCCGGACAGCTCTGTGTCGGAAAAACCTGAGGTCATGGTGCTTTTAATTGATTCTCAATAGCCTGGAAAAATTAGGCAGTTGTTTGTGATGTGAAGTTTTCGGTGCCCTCTGGCTGGGAGGAGGGAGCAATGGGCACGTTCTGCCTGCCTCCCTGAGCAGCATCCTGCATCCCTCCTTCCTTTCCTTAGAGAAACGTCAGGAAGGGGAGAGAATAGTGGCCAAATTTGCAGTACTGCTGGGCTGTGAGGATCATGTGTCTGATTTTCTGGACCTGCTGGATGCTTGCAGAGATTCACAGAGCGGTGTAGGTGCTGGGTAAATGATTCCCTGTTTGTTAATGTGCTTAAATGTGGATTTGTGAGATTTGCGAGCCTCTTCAAGCCGATGAAGGCAGCGCTCTCGGGAGGAAGGGGTGGGTGCTCTCGCTTTAAAGCAAGTCATAACCTGAATTAACGTTTCAGGAGGCTGGAAAGGGAGAAGTTTGCTTCCTCGTGCCCCACGCTTGAACTGCTGCAGTGTGCTGGAGGTGATCTTTTCAAAGGTTATTAGTTATGCAGGAAGCCCGGGCCTTGCATTTACACATAGTGTGAGATGAAGCTGGGAGCTGAGCAGCACCGAGGGGTGTCTCAGCTTGAAGAGCCGTTTGCAGGGTCAGGGAGCAGCCCCTGGGAATGTGACGGGCTTCAGCTGCGCGTCCCAGTGTCGCCGGCGGCTGGAGGACTGGAGATGTTTAACAGGCATGTTCGTGCCGATCCCAGGCGGGCTGAGACCTGGGTGGCTCTGGGGAGTTTTGTTTGGCCAGCCAGTTTGTAGTAACAATAAAACCCCAAAGTTTACAAGGAGCTTGCCGCCTCTCCGGAGTCCAGGAGAAGATTAGGAGCAAGGAAATGAAGTTTATGCTTGCTTTCCCGTGCTTCACTTCCTCCCGTTCTCCCTTTATTCTTGAGTGTTTCTGTTCAACGTGGGTTTGTGTTTGCAGGTGCTGGGGCGCTGCGGAGCCCCAGCACCCGGCACTGAATCCGGCCGGCTGCGCGTGCCCGGGGCATGTGGCTGCAGAGGTCTTCAGCTTTGGTTTTTCCAACACATCAAGTTCTTCTGCAGCGTCTTTCTTGTTTTTTTCTCCCCCACACCTTATTTTGTTTCCCAAACTTAAAGCTGTAGAAATGAAGGTGTTCCATTCAGGTGGATGGGTGCCTGCCTGGAAAGCTTGGGACAGCCCACGGGTCTGGCAGCCCACGTGGAATTCCTGCTACGAGCCCCGGCTCTGGTGGGAAAAAGGGTGGGAACTGGATGGTCTTTAAGGTCCCTTCCAACCCAAACCATCCTATGATTCTATGATTTTTATTCAGTGGGACAGCAAAGCTGTGGTCTGACCCTCCAAACCAAAACTCCTGGATGTGTGGCAGGGAGGGACAAACCTATCCATGGTCTGCCGGTCTGTGGATGGGCCTTGGAACTGCTCCTACGTATCCAGCTCCTGGTGTGGGCATCCCCTGCTTGTGCTACTGCTCTGGGCTGGAAGGGATTTAAATTTCATTGGAGAAACACATGTTTGGATGCCGTGCCCATGCCAGAAATCGAGGGGCTCTGCAAAATGCGAAGAACTGGCTTTTTAGCACTTTCTGTGGCGGGTTATTTATACTGCTGCATTTTTTTCTTTAGCAGCTGGAATAAAGATGAAGGAAATAAGCCAAGGAGAATTTCAAGCCCCCTCTCTTCAGTAGGTAAATCACCATTGTGCGAGTGGACTGGTTTCATATGGATGCTTTCAATTACTCCTGCACATGCAAAATGTTCCTAAACCTCTCTTTTTGTGCTCCATATGTTTTTCTCTGACCGCCCAACTCCATTTCATAGCAGAGAGGAAATGGGAACTTTAAAGGTATCTGAAAATCTGTAATATTTTCTGCTTACATCCAAGACCCTGATCAAAAGGGATTAAACTTAATGCAGACTTAAGCCAGTTTCTCGGAAGCGGGTTTGGTATATCTGTGTTTTGCATCTGACTAGCTGTTTTTTCCATCTGTTTCGACAAATCCAATCAATACTGGGGGAAGGGGGGATGCTTTTGTGGTAGATCTCTCCTTGCAGCGTGCTGCACAGAGCCGCCGTCCCTCCCCGGGGCTGCAGGAGTCCCTTGCCTGGAAGTCACTCGAGTCTCTCAAGGCAGAGCTGATCCAACAGCCGAGACATCATGGCTCTGCTCCTGCACATCCGCGTGTTTGCCTGGCTTGTGGCATTGTATTTTAGAGCCTCATCCAAAGAAAACTTAAGGTCCGGGGACACCTCGTGAGGACACCCCCGTTGGCATTCTGTCCGCTGCACCGCGTGCCCGTCTCGTCTTCCACCAGCCTGAATTAAGGAGCGCTGCTCTTTTTCCACGCTCTGCCTGTGCCGAGCAATGCTTGCAGTCAGCGTCCAAATAGGAACTGCCACCTCCGACATGGGCTTTACCCCCCAGGAAGTCTTGAGTGGTTCTTTTTGAGTCAGAAGAGGAGGGATTTTGCTGAGATGCACAACTTCGGGCATCACGAGTTACGGACTGGGGTCAGAGAAGGTCCCAGAGCCCTTAAGCACAAGGAGGGGATGAGGTTGTGGAGTAGATGCTCTGCAAGTTGGGGAGGAAACTTAACTAAACCTGCCTGAACTTCAAATGTTTAGCAGGAGCAGCTAGTTTCTGGCTGTCCGGGTGTTCCTCGTGGTGTAAGACAAAAACCTCTCTGCCTGCAGCCGCGTTTTGTAGCATGAAGGCTTGGCCATCCTATCATTTCTGATACTTGCATCAGTGCTTTGGAGCCAGGAGTCAGCTGCGGGACCCTTTCCCCTGAGTTTTCCTGATAATTATATCCGTGCATAGCACAGATGTGATAATTATAACCACCCTGCTTAGCACAAGGTAGGCTCTGAGCCCTGGGGGCAAGACAGGGATGCTTTCCTAGGATCTCCAAAGCCTGCAGAGATCCAGAGCAGCAGGGCCAGGGTTTGGACCACCTGGAAACATGAAGGCAGGATGAATACTGCTCTCAGCCGGCGACATTTCTCCTTCCCTTGCATGGAAATGATTCTGCTGGTGTTTTCTTCCCCGTTCTCAAATACCTTGGCACAATGTGTCTTTGTGGTGGCTCGGTCCCATGTGACGACGCGAGGCGATGCAAGCTGAGCTCTGCCTGCAACCTTGCGTGCCCCAATTAGCTGCTGCGGTCAGGGCTTTGCAGACCGCCTGTGTAAATCTATTTACCAGCGTTTTAAGCTAATTAGCGTTTCAGGTTTTTTACCACCACGCCCCTCCTCCTCTGTTCTTGCTCCGCTTCAGGCGTGAAGGGCCAAACGCCCAGCGGGTGTAAGGCAGCACAGCTTGGTGGCTTTCAGCAGAGACTCGCCCAGTCTGCACAAGCGGATGTCGAGCCGTTAGCACCCACGTCCTCCTACGTGTTTCACATCTTCCCGTGCTTGCGCTGATTCCTTCAAAATTGTCCTGCCTGATTGTCACTTGTCCCCAGAGAGTGGTGGCAGGGGGGCAGCAGGAAGGAAAGGCGGCAGTTTGGCAGCAGATTCCGTGCCAACCAGCAGCACGAGCGGGACGGTGGCTGCCTGCAGAGCAGGAGGGTGTTTTGTGGCCTCTGAGCAGCTAGGCTTGTGCGAGGATCCTTTTTCTGGAAAAAAACCAGTAAGGTTTTAGAAGGGAAGAGTGAGTAACCTGTGGGAAACTACTTTCAAGATAGTGGCTGCTCAAACTGGCACTTGGGGGCTCGACTTGGGACTTGGTGAAGTTCCCTGCTCTTGCTTTTAGGCACCATTTTATTTAGAAGTGTAGTTGCGTTCCTCCCCTGCTGCTTCGGGGGCTTCAAACACACTGCAGGACGGTGTGGCCGTGCTTTCTCAATGCTGCTTTTCATCTGCCAAAGCAGGGCAGAGCTGCCGCGTTTCGTTTGGGCACCTCCTTACTGCTCGGGGATAACTGTGTGACTGCAATGTTCCAGGGATGCTCCAGGAGCCTGATCCGGTATCCCGAGGTCAGCCCGCACCGCTGGTATCCAGGGGGCTGTCCTAGAGGCTAAGACGCATCAGTGGGAATTTGTGTGTGTTGGGAATATCAGTCCTGTTGCGTTATGTACTTGCTTAGGAAAATCGAAGGCAGGCGTTTGTCTGTGTGACAACAACCCTTGTAGTACAGCGTCGCATCCCAACCCCGGGAGAGCTGTGCAGCCAGGAGACACGTCAGGGAAACCTGCTCTCTGCCAGCCGGGACGCTGGGTTAGGCTTACGGAGAAGAGGGCTGTCCTGGCCTTGTGCGTCCCCCCTTATACCCAACCAGCAACTCTTTTTTCCTCTTTTCTTTAAAGAGGAAAATCAATTTATTCTTCTTAGATGCTCTCAGGGTGAGCTGCTGGCAGAGCTCCCCAGTCGCCGTGTCTTCGCTCCCTTCGCTGGGAATGGGGAGAGGTACGGCCGTGCCCAGCATCCCGCCTCCCCGCCGCGCCGCTCGGCTCCATCCTCTGCTGCTTGGCTCCTGGCATCTGTCCGGGTTCGTTCGGGATCCGCTGCGATGTGAACTGGGGGCAGAGGGAAGGAGCCAGCTTGGCCGGGCGGAGCGGGGAGCTGTGTTGGGGCGCGGAGGCGAGGAGCTCCTGCGTGTGCCGGTGCCCGGCCGGTGCCGTGCCAGAACCATCGCAGCCGTCCAGGGGGGTTTGCTCAGCAGCTCTGCACTTACCTGAGTGTGTCTGCTCCAGGGACCCGAACCAAACTCCCGCTTTAGCCAGTTTGTTTGTGGTTTTACCCTCCTCTAATTTCCAGGAAAGCACAGTTCCCTGGCTTCATTGGCTTCGTTTCCCGAAGGACACACTTTTGTAGCCAGCTTTACTAACAATTACAAAGCCATGCAAATGAACCTTCTCCACTTACACGCTGCATTTTTTCTAAAGAGGCAATTTTGTAATATCCTTGGTCTGGAGGAAAGCAGCCAGCCCTTAGCTTGGATTCCCTGTTTTCAGGCATTTCTGGGAATTCTCCTCATCCTTGGGCGTCCATCTGGAGGATGCTGAAATCCCAGCTGCAATCAAAATGAAACTCTTAGTTTCTTCTCCCTGCTGGTTCCCTTTGCCCAAAGATATTCCATTATTGCTCTAAGCAAAGTCAAAATCTGACTGACCAGTGCTTCACAGGTCGGCAAAGCCAGTGTATGCTGGGATGCACTGGGATTGCTTGAGACGTGAGGGGTCATGGTGCTGGGCAAAGCTGGGCAGGGAATGCAGCACCCCGGGCAGTGGGAGAGCCCCAGGAGGACTCAGGGAGATACTTCCAGAGGGAGAGAAATATGGGGACAGCTCTCCAGGAGGCCCTGTGAGACACAGACACGTGCAGGTATGTGAAGAACATTAAAATCTCAGGATCAACGTGGGGAAAACATCACATCCTTCTCCTCTACATTCTGTGAAACCTAAGACAGGACAATCCCTCTTTTAAAATCATTCTGGGCTGGATCTCCCATGGTCTGTCCCATAAGGGTGTTTGTCCGAGTGCCATCTTTGATGACCGAAGACTGGGCTTTCTGCCCTTCGTACGGGCGCTGCCGTGGAGAGACGGAGCATCCCGCCAGCCTCCTGTTTAATCACACCTCCCTCTGATCCTTGGTTTCAGTTTCACGTGCCGCTGCACACCGGTGCTGAAATAGTTTAGCTTAATATTTAATTAATGCTGTTCCATATCATGCAGAAATGTGAGATTGGCTGGTGTTACCTTAAACCCCACTGTTGTGGCGCAGGGTAATGACTCATTTCCAAATCAACGTTCAGAGGTGCTAACAAGCTTTTCCCATAAATAATTTTTGGATATCAAGGCTTTTCATTTTCCTTCCTTTCTTACGCTAGTGCTTAACAGTTGCCTTATTTCCCGTTATTTGCAAGTTGTGTGTAAACTGATGGGGCCAAGCTGGGGCAGGGAGAGCATGGAGATGCAGGGGGGCATTTTTTTGGGAGGAGGATGTAGAATTGCAGGGCTGCTCACCCCTGCACCTCCAGCCGAGCGCTTGACTTTTTTCTATTTAGTGGGTGTCAGAGGACTGGATGTGCACGGCAGTCTCCTGTGGTCCAGGGATGCTCTCATGGTCTGCTGCTGTGGGCAAGCTCGTTGTTCCACCTCTCCCCAGCCAGGACCTTCGCCACAGCACGGAGTCTCCGGTCTCCCTTGCTCAGTCCCGGTGCTGGATGCATAAAGATGCGATTGCCCTGTCTCTTCTGTTTTCTTCCCCTGTCTGGCAGAGGCGTTTGCAGAGGCAGCATCTCTCCCAGCCCTCGTACGGGGCAGGCTCGTCCTCGCCCCGGAGCCGGCACAGGGATGGCTGTCCCCAGGCGGGAGGGAAGCAGCTGGCACAGCTCATCCGTGCCCCGTGAATCCCTGACGTTGCTTCATTTCACTCAGAGCTTCCTCCGGGCCGTGCCCTCGCCTTGGCCTCGTGTCTGTGCGTTCTCCAAGCCCAGGGTGTCTGTGTCACCCAGCGTGGTGTCTGTCACCTACCGCGCTATTGAGTTTGCCCCAAACTAGCAGTTTTGCTGTTCATAGCCCTCGTTGTCCCCTCTCCCGGTGCCCTGAGCTCTCGTCAGCACCCATGGGTGCTGCTGAGCCCTCCCTGAGGGCTGAGCTTGCCGCTTCGAGTGTTTTGGGGCCATCGAAGGCAATATCTGTTCCCGTGCTCAGCCGGAGGCGCAGCAGCAGGCGCTTTCTCGGTTCGTGTGGGTTGCCTTTCGTGTCAGCTCACTTGAGAAACTGCTTGGGTTTCCCCCTCCCCACGCCGCCCCCAGGCTTTTAAAGTCCCATCAAAGCTGGCTCCTCACTCTAGTCATCACCAGGCTATCAGATAGTGATAGTAAAAGTAACCGAACGAGACGGGAGCTCAGCATCCGTGTCGGAGGAGAGAGGCCATTAAGTAGCGGAATAAGTATTTATTGCTGTTGTATTAACGGAACTTGGCAGCCTGCAGAAAGCACTATGGTTTCAGGGCATTAATTTCTGTGCTGGAAGCCGTGGGCGACGTGGGGAGCGGCGCAGGGAGACCCCGCTCCGGCTTGTTTGCAGCTGGCAGTGCTCCGGCATGGCTTTGCTTCTGCCCTCGCTTGCCTTTGCATCCTGTCCATGTGCTGGGGGGGCGACGGACCCTGCTCTGCCTTGGTCCTGGCTCGGTGTGTTTGCTGTGGGATGGGGACATCCGTATCACAAAGGGGACACACGGAGGAGCACAGATACCTCCTGGACATCGCGGCTTAGGGTCCCCTAAGAGACGTGGGACAATGTTCCCTCCGATACTTGGCTGCTCTGTAATAGCAAAAGACAGATTGGTGTCTTCAGATATGGGAGAGGACATGTGTGCATCTGGGAAGCTTATGATGGTGTGATACAGGCAGAGCTTTTCTACCAGTAGCCATAAATCCACATCGAGTTACTCCTTGTCAGGGGGTGTTGCTGGTTTTGCAATGAGTGCCCGCTGCTGTAAGGCTACACGACAGCAGACCTTGTGCCGGCTCCAAAGAGCTCGAAATAAACATGTTAAAATGATACAAGTCCTGTTCCCCCTGGAAATCAGCAGCGGCTTTGCTGGTGAGTTACTGTTTGCAACCCCAACACGTAATGTGGCCAAATCGTAGGTTTAATGCAAAATAATGCTGGATTTAATAACCCTGTTTTAAAAAGACCAACCAGACGCATCGAGCGTAATGGCAGCAGTGGTCAGAGCAGCACATTACAGCTGATGGGCTTCACGGCGCAGCAGTGCTCTGGAAGTGGAGGAGCTGCCCGGAGCACTGGAGTTATTGCGACCCCGACGCAGAGTGTGGGCTGGAAATTGGAGCAGCTGGCCGGAGTGGGGGTGATTTTACAGCGGCTGAGGATCAGGTCCAGAAATTCCTTTCTCTTCCCAGTGTCCTGTTCCTCTCCTCTTTTTCTAATGTCATTTATCATCCGGGATCGATCTGGAGATGGAGCTTGCTCCCTGGAGAGCTGCTGGCAGTGCCAGTGGCACCATGGGGAACACAGGAGCTGGGAAAGAAAAATCTGCTTCTCCCCTTTGCTCCCATGGGGATTTTCTCCTTTCTCTTTGGGGGTGACCATTCTGCATCAGGCCAGTTTTTGCCCAACCCCTCCTGCTCCCAACCCCGGGGGGCTTTGGGCTTTCGTTGCCGTTGCAGCTAGGGCAGGTGGTTCTATGGGTGCTCCCCCCGCCGTGTCGCCCCTTTCCCCCTCTTGGAGCCTCGGGGATGGTGAGGGGGTTGCAGGCATCGAGCTCACTTACACCCTCATTATACAGAAGTGTAATCCAGTGTTTATCAAATATGGACTTGTGAGGGTCCCCTGAGGACACAGCAGCCACAGATTGCAACTGGAAAGGATTTCTAGTTTGGGATGTGGATGCTCCGGGCTGCATCCTCAGCGTCGCCAGGCTCACCCCTGCCCTGTGCTGCCGGCAGGGCTTGGTGCTGGGACCTCAAGGAGCAGAGCCGTGGGCATGGGAAAGAAAGGCCTCTGGTGCCCAAACACTGCATGGGCTGCCAGGCGGGCTGGGAATGTATTTTAGACCTTTTCAGTCAGGTCTGTTAAAAATGCTCTATGTACGGCAGCTTTTCTTCGGCGAACGCCCCTGTGGAGGCAGCCTTGCTGGGGACTCACTCCTGCCCGGCTGCCTCCTAAGGAAATAATGCAGAACTCCGGTGCCTGCTCCTCCTGCTTTCTCAGAGGAGTTTTTGGTTTTGGTAAAGATGCTTTTGCCTGGGAGGTGCATCTCTTGATGACGGGCTCTCGTTAGAGGGCTTAACCTCATTATCTTGAGAGGCGTAATGGCTCGTCCCTCTAACGCAGCCTGACACGCAGCCTGGCACGGAGCTCTGAACTGTAGCTGGGGGGTCTTGGGGACAATCTGTGTCAGGTGTTCTCTTGAGATTATTTTAACCCTTTGCTACTTCCGTGACCAAGGATCCCTTTAGAAGAGGAAGGAGCGTGTATGTCCAGCCTGCCTTGCTGAGTTCCAGAAGCAAAATCCGGCTTGTTCTTGGTTTTCCTGCATCCTGTTGGCAGGGTGGGAATCCAGCCCAGCGGTCCAGGCACGCGGTCCTCGCATCCCTGGCCAGCTCTCCACTGATCCACTGTTTGGGCATTTAGGATGATGTTTACTGCTTCCCTGAGAAGAGCACTTGATGCTGCACACGCATCTTTGAGGCCAAGGGAGAAGCAAACCCAGAGTGGTGCTGGAAGCTGAGCAATTCTCTTCTTCGCCAGCTGCTTGGGCAAATGGGGTTTATTTTACATTTCTGGTTCTTCCATCGTCTGTGGTTTGATGGGTGCCCTAATGCTCATCTGCAGCTCCATAGTGACATCACAAGTTGCTGATATTTCAATAAATCAAAAGGGAGTGGCAGTTAAGGATCCCCGGAATGGCTATTTGTTGGAGAAGGGAAGAGGCTGTACCATACCTCCATCATGGAGTTCCCCATCTGTCGCGTGGTCCTTGTAGTGAAATCCAGGGAGAGAAGCCTGCCACAGGCGCACTGTCACAGGAGAACTCCCCTGGCTTTGATTTAAAATCCTTATCAAATATATATCAGCCAAAATCCACTCAGTTGGCACCTCTCCAAATGCTGCATGCCAGCAAATGCCACGCTTCCCCGGCACGTTGCCTTTCTGCCTGGCACGAGTGGGAATAAGAGGGGAAGCTGTGGCGTTCCTGGGCAGAGGGGCAGGAGCTGCGGGGAAAACCGTTCAGGCAGGCACATCCAACCGGGAAAGGCACAATCCAGTTGTCCAAATGGATTATTATTTAATAGTCCTTGTCCTCAGCAGCCAGCTGGGTGGATGAGGTTCAGCTGAGAGGAGGGAGCCCTGGGTGAAGGAAAATGAAACCGATTTGATCCCATATCGGGGCTCATCCTAAGGGAATAAATCACTTCAGTCTGATTTCCTCCTGCCTGGCCGGGCGCTGCCGCTCTCCTGCCATAGCTGCGTCCAGCGATGCTCTTCACTGGTACCGGCTTGTATCAGGAGACGCTGATTTAAGGAATTCCCGGCAACATCTGTGGGATGCTCCAGTGGCAGCAGCCCCGGCTGCGGGGTGTCCGGGAAGAGGGATGGAAGGCAGCTGTAGGTGTAGTGCTCGCTGCACACCTGCCCTAAGGTCTTGCAGGTTTAGGCACTGGGCAGCAGCACGCACAGAGCACAAATAACGGCTCCAGAGGGAGCAGGTTGTGTCCCGTGCTGGCTGTCACGCTCCGGGCTTGGCTGCGCTGACTTTCCAGGGCTAGTCTGGCTGCGGTACGAGTCGTGGACATGCACATGCAAACGGAGAAAATGGGAGGCTGGAAACTGTGGGTGATGCTTTGATTTGCAAATATCGGATCCTGGTTGTGCAGGGGCGTGCAGCTGGGTGGAAAGTGCTGGGAGATGCCCCGTCTGGGCAGGGATGCTCCCCAGCAGGTGGAGAAGAGCAAACAGGAGCTGCCCGGCCACCTCACCACCCACTGCCACGTGCACCAGTGGGGGAAAATATGGGATTCTCCAGCAACACTAACTGGAGGCAACTGGGTCAAATCCTACTTGCTCTCATGGCTGCTTTCATTTTAGCAGCCTCATCCCTGGGACTCTCCACATCAGTGTTTTTACTCTGGGATGCCATTATCCAACTCTGAACTAATTTAGCCAGCTTGTCTCCGAATTTGGGGTCAGGTTTCTGCTCCTGCAGAGGCTGGAGATGTTTGGTCTGAGGATTTCTTTTGCCCTTCATGAGTTTCGGGGCAAACCAGAAAGTTACCCCGTGCAATTTCAGGCTCTGAAACCACCCTCAGAAGGGTACGTGCAGAGGTGGCGACATGGAGCTCGCTGCCCAGAGTTATTGCCGCTGTGCAGAGCTCCTCATTTGCTTAGAAGCAAATATTGGTTTGTTCTGGGCAAGCAGGACCTCACTGGGGCTCAGCGGGGGCTGCGAGCCTGGCTGTAACCCCTCAGCTGGCTGGGGCTCCGCAGGGAGCCAGGGAGCCGCGAATTCCTCCTATGCAAAGTGTTCTCCAGCCCAGCTGGGTCAGTTTGTTTTTTCAAATAAGGAGAGAGTTTGAGGGTTTTCTAGATGCACAGAGATACCATTGGCAATAAACAATGCTGGAGGAAATAGAAGAGCAGTAAGCATAACCATTTATTTTTTGTTTTGCTTCAGTTTATTTTTAAATCCGTAATTCCTAGAAGAAAGTGTTGGTAGTAAGGAAGAAGAAAAGTGGTGGATTTCTTATGGTTGTGATGCATCTTTGAGTGTGGTTTTTTGGGGTTTTTTTTTCCTTCTTTTCAAAAATCCCATTTCTTTACCCAGCCAGGTTTTTTGCCAAGTGGCCAGTGAATGTGATGAACCCAGATGGGGACTTTTTTTTTCTTTTTTTGCATTATTTTTCCTTTTTTCCCCTGAAGTGCAGAACTTGGTGCCTTTTTAAATGGAGGTCCCCACGAGACCTCTGATGCTCAGCCTCTGGAATCTCAGGCATGGCCCTCGTGCTCCGTTTCTGGTTCTGTTGGTTGGCAGCAATGGCCTGACGGCGTGCGGCGTGCTGGACGGTCAATGATCAGCTGGGTGGTTGGATGTATTTCATGTCTAAAAATACAAGGCACACTGGAACGTCAGGAATGTGAAGGGCATCCCTCACTTTGCACGGTGAAACCACCAGAAGTTTCCCACTAACCCTTTGCAGGTCAACTGCAGAGAAAAACTGTCTGTACATCACCTGCACTGCACACCTTGATAGCTCCATTTCTGGCGTCTTATTGTCAGCGGGATGTTACATATAGCTTTTATGGTAACATTTGCATGCTGAATGCAGTTTTCTTGGAGGAAATTGCATTGAGAAGTGGGTGAAGAAGTAATAATAAATCTGCATAAGCCCCCTCTTGTTTTAAGCCCACAGCCCCCCTTCTCCTGGAAGATAAATGGAGAGATAAAAGTATAGTTTTCCCAAGCAGAGTGTTCAAATGACATTGCCAACCCTCTCGCCTGCCAGGGCGGAGCAGGCTGCTGTTCCCTAGGATGTGGCTGCCCTGGATCGGGACCGGGAAGAGCCCACGGCGCTGGGGCGGGATGCGGTTTGGGGTGTTGTAGCCTTTTCAGGTGTGGTTCGAGGTCCCGGCACATTTGGAAGCTGCTGCTCATTGGCTCCCGGTGTGCTCCAGGAGCACGTCCGGGATCCAGCAGCTTCAGTTCTGCCAGCTTCCCAATTCTGAGCAGCCGGTTAGTTTTAAGAGAGGAAACACAAAGGTCTAAGCCTATGAAATCAGCATAATACTGATAATATTAATGCTGATAATCAGCATAAACTCAAAGGGAACTGGTGCCCCAGGACAAGAAACCTTTTTTGGTTACACCATCTGCCTTGGGAAACAAAGCATCTGCAGTTCCGGGCTGCTGTCTGAGAAAGGGGAGGTATAAATAAGTGGTCAACTGCAATCCCACTTAGTGTCCTGTCTGTATTAGCTGTATTAATATGTCCTGGTATTGCAGAAGCCACGAAAAGCCTTGGATGAGATCAGGAACCCCTCGTGCCAACTGCTGCGTGGGTGCGTTAACAACATGGATCCTGCCCGGCCTGATGGAAAATGATAGCTGGGAGTGGCAGGAAATATTACTGGGTTTCTCTGCAAATAAGAAGCTGCTTTACGGGGAAAACGAGACACAGTCTAGCAGACGCTTCAGGATTGCCTTACTTTTAAGAATGTTGTTTAATCCTGTTGAAATTGAGAGGATTACTTATCCTGAAACGCATGCTTAAGCACTTCCCTGGCTGGGGGCTGGCAGGCTGGAGCGCAGGAGCTCTAAGAAGCGGAGCTGGGGTTGCACTTGGCTCTCCTTGCTCTTGGCTGCTGCCTTAGCGGGAGCTGCTGTTGGAAAGGTGCTGCCTGACGTGGGGGCAGTTACTGTTCAGTCTCGTTTTCGGAGATGCCAGGCTTCGGGGAGACTCTGTACTTGCTCCCTGGAAGTGGGTCGCTTTCCTCGCGTTCCCTGAGCGTCGGTTTGGGAGCCTTCAGCGTGGGCGAGCGCCGCTGTGCGTGCTGGCTCGTCGCTGGAACCAGGCGCCGGGCTTTGATGTGCCAGGGATGTTCAGCGCTTGGGGCTTTTCATAAAAGAACAAAGCAAAAATTGTTGGCGTAGAGAACAGTGCGCTTTTCTCTTAATTTCCCTGGAAGTCAAACCCCGCGGTGTAACTGTCTGATTCATAAACTGATTTTTTTGTACTTCAGAAGTCTAATAATAGACCGAAGAAGAGACTCATTCAGTCAGTCTAGGACTTCCCTGGGACTATTTTAAGCGCGGTGGGGGGGTGCCAGGGGCTCTCCAGCCTCCGCGCCCCAGTTGGGCTCGGCGTTCGCAGGTAGCGCTGGCTGGCAGGGATGCTCTGCCCTGGCCACCCCGCAGCCCTTCGTGGCTGCTAATGGACTCAGTCCTCTCCCAAACTGGGGAGAATTTTAGAGACGGGAGATTGCGGCACAGAGATTTAATAACATGCCCGGAGTGGTCTTGTAAGTGGTTGGCAATTTGGAGTGTAAGACCTGATTTCTTTGCCTCCTGGTTATGTTTTAACCTTCCTTTCTGCTGTCACTGCTCGGGTCGTTTCTAAAGGCAAAGCCAACCTTATTTAAAAATACAGGTTGAAAGGACAGCGTGCACTGGGGAGCGCTGGCAGGGACGTGGTTCGCATGGAGCTGGCTGTCAGGGCTGCCTTCTCCTTCCAAGGGGGCTCAGCCCCTTCGGGTTTCTCCAGAGCAGATTTGCTCACTGAAGCCTGACATTACCAGGAGCCACATCTTTGCTTGAGGCTTCTCAAAGCCGGAGCAAACCAGAGACCAGCCAGGGGCCGGGGTGTGAGAGGCGCAGGGAGAGCCAGGATCGCTTAACACCTCCCCAAAATGGAGGTGGGAATCTCGCCGGCCGGCACTAGGAGCTTGCAGCTCAGTGGCGGGACAGGACATGGCTGAAGAACCTTTTCCAGAAGCCACCAACCTTTCCCCGTGCCACTTTTTTGTTAGATTATGGTACAATGAGGAACTTCACTGCATGGAATCGCCATCCCTGGAGGTATTTAA
Organism: Chionis minor; assembly: GCA_013398295.1. Taxonomy (NCBI): domain Eukaryota; kingdom Metazoa; phylum Chordata; class Aves; order Charadriiformes; family Chionidae; genus Chionis; species Chionis minor. The sequence continues at coordinate 639,309 of VZSF01005685.1, read as the reverse complement.
AAACCGGGCAGACGTGGTGCTGAGGGACATGGGTTAGGGGTGGTTTTGGCAGTGTAGGTTTATGGTTGGACTCAATGATCTTGAAGGTCTCTTCCAACCCAAGTGATTCTATGATTCTGTGATTTACATTCGTAGCATTACATTTCGGCTTGAGAAAGTTTACAGTTTCTCTTCTAGTTGCACAGTAATTATGGTCCGTAATCAGCAGCTCCAGGGCATCCCTGTAAAACCCGGCGTGCCAGGGGTGGTGGTCTGGTGGCCATCCAGATGGGCTCTGGAAAGTGAGAAATAGACCAAAAGATGCTCGTGACAGTAGTAGCAAAAGTANAAAAATCCTTTTGCCACGTCCTCTGCTTAGAGGGAGCTGTCAGGGGCAACATCTTAAAAGCAAGACGTGGAAGCGTGCTTTGGCAAGGCCCTGTTTTGCTGGAAGTGTTGCATGGGGGCAATAAAGGCCCTAAAGGCATCTGAGGTGTGAGGAAAATTCCCTCGTGCTCTGGAGCTTCTTTTGCGTTGAACTCGGGTTGGTGGCATTTTATACCAGGGAGAAGCTTGGCCAAGTGTTGACATTCACAGAATCTCATTGGCCCTGTTGAATAATTCACCATCTCTGTTCTCCCTGTGAAAACCAACTGCTAAATGCCAAACTGTGGCAGCTCCTTTGTTGCTGCCCCGGCTTCGGATCCACGTGTGGGGCACCGGAGGCCAACAGCCGGGCTGGAATTCATGGCGATGGTAAAAGAAATGAAAAATTAGGGGGATGAAGGTTGCAGAAGTGTGGAGGAGAAGACAGGGTTTGGAGCAGGAGGACTCCAGGCTCCGGGGCACTCCTGGGAAGCTGCGTGCGTGCATCCACCCAAAAATGAGCCTGGTGCTTGCATGTGCCTCTTGCAGAAGGGGAGGATTTGCGTGAGGATCTGCGATGAAACTCTGATTGATGTTCTGGGATAATACCGTGGGAGGGAGAGATGCTTCGAGTCCCAGCAGCAGTCCCAGGAGAGAAGTCGGGCACTCTCCGAGGGCACGTGCTCCCCTGGGTGACAGACGTGGAGGTGGCTCAGCGAGCCAGGGAGGCATCCCTCCGTGGAGGGGACACACCATCCCGAGGGAAAGCAGAGCAACCGGTGCCCCCGCCACATTCGGGTTTGTGCGCCAGGAGAAGAGCCGGGGGCTGGGGGCCCTGGACAGCAAAAAAAACCCTCAAAAACTCCTTTATCTGTGTCCTGGAGGCTGGCATCTCTATTCATTCCAGTGGGCTGGAAACCAGTCCAAAAATAACAGGTTTGTTTTTTCAATCTAGCTTTGAAATGATGAATACGAGCAAGAGTAAAACATGTTTTATATCTATAAGGCACTAAAGCCATTCTTTGTTTGTCTTCATTGAAATTTCTGCGTAGCAATTAAAACTTCCATCAAAAATGGGAGTTTTCAGAAAAACCTGGTGGCTTTTGCTGTTCCTGATTGCAATGCTGATGGAATACTTCATTGCTGAATCACTTCTGGCCATTTTCTGCCAGAAAAGGGCGATGGTCTGCGCTCACCTCTGACAAACTGATGATGCATCTTTATTGAAATACAAGAAGTCAAAACCATTCAGTCTTGGCAAGCTTGCCTCAATAAGATCATTTTGTGTGGGGAGAGACGAAAGGAGTTATAACCCTTTTGTAATAAAATACAAAGTAAGAAGGGGTTTTTTTCAGTGGTTCTCAGTGTTGCATAAAACCTATCGGAGCGGGTCTGGACGTATTATATGAGCGGCGGGTTGGAGTTTCCTCGGATGACGCTGTTGAATGGGTATCTTTATAGCTGAGGGTTAAATGTCTTTTGTGCTCGGCGGTAAAACCAAAAGCAGTGTTTGCCCTGAGAGTGTCCCCCAAGCCCTGATGGTACCATTCTGTGGCACTGATGGGGGGACAGGAGCACATCCATTTCAGTGGGTGTTCAGGTCCAAATACTGGGCTGTGGGTCCTCGAGTTCCTACCAAACCTTCTTCTGTCTTCAGTAAGCACACCAGCATCTTTTTCTCTCATTTCCAGGTGATCTCTGCAGTATCCAGGCTCTCCTTCCACAGCATTGCTCAAACCAAAGGAATTAGGTAAGATCCTTTCGATATGATGCTTTAAACAATATTTCTCTCTCTCCCTGTCCGCATTCCTAGTCTTTAATCGTGTCAGACTCTCTGGAAGCATTAATGTGATTGGGATATGGTTGGGTTAAACAGACATCATGGATGCCTTTGGAATGAAGGCAGGGTACTTATAAAAGCACCTTACCAGCTGCTCAGGAATAATTTACAAATAACTAAGTGCAAACGTAATGAGTTGTGTGCAGTGTGCCTGCTGGGGAGGGTAGCGGGGGGGGTTTAGTGTCCCTTGCTGGAAGTTTTGCTCGGGTCCCCTCTGCAGGGGCTGTGCAGCTGAGGACCGGGATCCCGGGAAAGCCAGCGATGCCCGTCCCGCGGAGCAGTGGTGTCACCCCCCTGTCCCCACCCATCACCTGCCCCGCTCCCTGGTCCATGCAGAAGTGTCCAGGTGGCCTTTCAGTCACCAGCAGCTGGGAAATTTCTTCCTGGCTTTGAGAAAGGCACATTAGCGCTGAGTGGGTAATGGGGGTTAATCAGGAAGGTGGCCCTGGCACCCAGGGTGGGCTGCCCTGCTGCCGGGGCTCCTCCTCCTCTGCTAATTGAAGGAGCAATGGGGAAGGAATTAAAAACAGCAGACAACCCTATTAAGCAGAGCTGTTTTCCTAGCCTTTGTTCAATTCCCTGCAAAATTGGTTTGCAATTGGTTTTCTTGTTAGTGTGCGTTTTTATTATTAATCTGGCAACAGCATCTCATTAAGACCGCAGATAAAACTGGGAAGAGTTCTCAGCCTAAAGCACCTTTCCTTCATTTTCGGGGGATTTTTTGGGCTGTGTTTTTTTTCCCCAGCTATAAAACACATTGGCTTTTCTCTGCGGAACACGTCTTGCTGCCATTCTGGTCAGGGTGTAGCATGGCATCGATCTGCGGCTGCATCCCAGGGCCAGCCACAGCCACATCCCGGGCGCGGGGGCACAGGCTGGATGGGGCCCCTGCCGCCCGGGCCCACCACCCCACGCCACGATTTTCACTGTTTGAACTTATTTTCACTGCCTTAACTGCACTGATACTGCTGTAGAGGAACAGCTTTTCGCGTATAAAACAAACTCGGAGCCTTCCCATCTGTTAAACAGGAATCTGACAGATCCCACCAGTACTAGAGGGGGATTCAGGGGGTGGAGATTTATAAAGCTCATTGAGGAATAAAGACGTGCTGTAAGCTAGGTACTCTTTATTATTAAGGATAGCCCTAAGTCCTGGAGAAGCCTGCAGTGATTACTATTTCAAGGGAAAAGAGCATCCCAGGCGTTTGGAGGCAGGATTTAATGGGGAAAACCACGTGCACGAGCTGCAGTGCCTTTGAAACAGCTGGGTTTAAGTCTCGGGGCATCGCTGGAGGAGCTTTCATTGTGTCACCCCTGACAAAGCCCTTCCTGAGGCTTTGGGGAGGTCCTGGTGGCAGCTCAGAGGATGGATGAGCTGGCTGTCCTCTGGGAAGGCTTTGACTGAATCACTGGTGTTTCTGTGGAGGTCTCCCGCTGCCAGGACTGGACGATAGCTGGGATCCAGGGGCAGGGAGGCTTTGCTATTCTGGTGGATCTGTGGCTTTTTCTCATTCGTTTTACAACCAGCATTTATGGTTCCTACTGAAATCCCTTATCTTGGAAGCCTTTGGCACCATAATTACACAAGAATAGCACAGAGCTTAGCTGGTCTTTGCTTCTAACTCTGTTTTCCTGCGTATTAACCCTGCTCCTCCTCCCCGTTGTTGCCAGCTCTGCAAGAACAGAAAATGCTGTAGCTCTGTTGGCTGGAAAATACCTTCCCAGGGGTGTCCCCTCCCGTCACCAATGTCCCTGGCAGTCAGAGAGCCCTTGCTTTGTCCGTTGCTGCACATTTTTTCCTTTTAATTAGATGATTTCTTGCTACACCATCACAAAAGCCTTAATGACAGAAACTAATCTGGGATGAATTAATTTAATCTGTGAGAACCAGCAGCAGCTCTGCCACCCCAAAGGGTCCGGCCATATCAGCCACTGGTGGCCCCCAACTCACTGGGATCCCCCCTGATGACTGGGGTCCCGACCCCTCCCTCCCTCCCTCAGTGAAGATGCTGCCATCGAAATAAATGGGAAAAGTCTTGCTGGCTTAGGCATGGTGCTCAAAAATGTGCTAAATACGGTACAATTAGGATGGTATATGGATTGTGTGGTCTTCAGCCCCATAGCATGAACATGGCTCTGCTCCAACCCCTATTTTGGGGTCTGAGAGTCAGCTTCTCACAGATTACGCAAATTAAGAATGAAATAAATCCCAAAGCCTATTACTTGTCCTTAAATAAGTTTCATGGCATGTAGAGTAGAAAAATAAAAATCAATCTGGTATGCTGTTCAGTGAAAAAATAATAGTCTTTCTGTCTAATTATTTCTGGATGCATGAACCTTGCCAGAGAAACCCCGTTTCGCAGAGTAAATCAGATAGTTATCAGGATAGCTCTGCTGAAATGACAGAGCGTTCCTTCCCAGGAACAAGCTACAAGCGGCAGAACATGGCAAAAAGTGCTCTGGGCTGCGGTGATTTTGTCACAGCTGGAGCTCCAGACCGTGCCGTGTCTCTCCTCCTCCGCTCTGCTCCGGTCCCGGCTGCAGAAAAGCATCCCGCTCCGGCACGGCGCATCGCTGACTTCCCTCCTGGCAGGTGACAGTCTCGAATGATGGCAAAAATAGATGACTGTCTTGCAGGAGGCGGTGCAAACAGCCCAGACGAGGTTTCCCCGTTAATTAAAGAAGCGTGTAGTTGTAAGGACCACCGCTACCACCAGACTGGGCTATTTTTTGGGTACCGCCCTGCGCATAACAAGTCCCTCGATGGTAAGGGCTTATCGGTGCCTCCTAGAGAAAGGCACATTTTCTCTCTTTAATTTCAGACGTTCAGAGGAAAGATGCCTTTGTGGATAAAGACATGCGCTGATGGAAAATAGCGGATGCACGAAACTACATTCAGATCTTGGCTTCGTACATAGCCCTGGGCAAATCCCTTAGTTTTGTTTGTCTGATTTTTTCCCCTCTCAGAATTGGGGAGGTGAGAAATTCCTTTGTTCACCTGGCTTGCTGGAGACCAGACCTGCCTGCTCCTGCCCCCGGCAGCGCAGCCGTTTGATCTCGTTTGGGAGCAGGGGTTCTGTGGTAATGGGATAATACCTTTTTCCTGGGGTTTTCATCCCTGCGTTGTTTTACGGGGCTGTATGCGGGGACAAAGAAAAGATCCTCATTGTGTAGGGTTGCCCATCAGCTAAGGAAAGGGGATTTTTTTTAGTTGCTGTTGTTTCCCATCCTTTCCTCCACCCGTCTGGAGGACCGTCAGCAGTCGCAGTGTGAAGTTACCACCATGCTCCTTGCCCATGGCTGTCTCTGAACAAGGAGCCTTTATTTTACAGCCAGGAGTTTCCACTGCAGACCCGACTCGTGGCCCGTTGAGTCCGTTACCCCATTTCTCACAGTGGCTGGGACTAAATTCTTCCAAGTGTGGTGAGAGGATCTTGCAGCAGACAGAAGCAGCGTGGTCGGGCGTACAGGGGTGCTGTGCAAAGGTTCTCCTGCGCTCCAGAGCATGAGTTTTCATTCCCTTTCCAGGTTTTTCTCAAGCAAACTCAGCTCTCTGGAGGACAACAGGACTTCTTGTTGCAGGTTCTAATAAAGCAGGATGGATTTTTTTCCTTAAAGATTTTTTTTTCCTTAAGACTTTCCTGCTGCAGCCCTGGCTGTTCTCCATTGCCCATGGTAGATCCTGGTGTCTCTGGGCTCCGGCCGACATCCGCCTCGTGTGAGCGAGCTCCACTGGCTGAATGTGAGCTGTGAGTGGAGGGGGCATGTGTTTCTCCATCTCCCCGAGATATATGTTTTTCCTGGAAGCAGAGTTTTGCAAGCAAAGCAGGAGGTTAAGGAATATTGGCTTGTGCTGCCTGCCTGCATTTTTAATGTGTGCACAGTGAAACCATCTGAAAACGGGAAGGAGTTAGCATGTTCAAAGGCCTTTTACTGAGGCTCTTAATCTAAGTAAATCTTTTATATGTGAACTGAACTTCTAAGTGACTTTCTTCAGAAGGCACTGCAGTTAATAAAATAGATTTGAAAACATTTGCAAATGGGGAGGAGGGGTGAATCCTATTTATCAAGTGGCAGTTTTCTCCTGCGGGAGCCCCAGTGGCGCTTTGCTGGGGTGGTGGGGGGAAGGAGAAGGGGGTGGTTGTGTTTTCTCCATGCTGGGGTCCAAGGCAGGACCCCCTCGGGTGGGTGGCACGGCACAGCTGGGGACAGCTGCTCTGAAGAATAAGTGACATAAGTTTTACCTCCAGGCAAACACAGGGAGGCCAGCCCATCGCCCTGGGCTGAGGTTTACCTTGCATTTAAACAAATAAATAGATAGAAGCCAAGATGCTGATTTTCCTGGCGTTTAATGTCTGCACATCGCGTGCCCGGGGGTGACAGAGCAGATCTGCTGGCGGTGGAGGGCAGGCCCTTGGCCCAGAGCTGCCTCTTGCCTGCCGGTGGCTGCAGGGCAGGTTTGATCTCCGGGAGAGGTGACAGTGCTCCGGATGCCTGGGAAGTCCCCTCAAACTCCCATACTTAGGAGCTGGGATTTGCTGTTTTGCTTACAGGAGAGTGAAGGAGAAAAACCCTCCTGGCTCTCCCAGGGATGGGCTGGCGCCGGTCCCTGATGCTTGTGTGACCCCCTGGGTGCCTTCTACCCCCCTGCAGGTCCAGCGCCCAGCGGGTGTCGGGGATGGGGTGCCCACTAGCACCCCGTTGAGTGCAAACCACAGTCCAGGCCATCACGTCTCCATTTTGCCCCTCTCTGTGACGCAGATGGTGAGTTGGGAGGAGAGGAGCTCAACGCTGGGATTAGCCCAGGTCACAGCCACCTCCAGGCTCGGTCAAGGCAGCTAAAGGAGCTGTACCAGCATCCTTCCATCAGGGAGGACTTAACCCGGAGGAGACTTTCCTCCCACCCTGCTTCGCCTGCAAACCCCCCGTGCCTTGCTGGCGAGGTTCAGCATTGCTCAGTTTTGCCCAGGTAAACTATTAAAACGGACAGACGTGCTCAAAAGGAGGTTTGCAGCGTTACCATCCCTGGAGTTTCTGTACTTAACGGCTTGCCAATAATATCAGGATGTGTGTGGGGGTGAAAAGGAGGAGGGATGGGAAGGCAGAATCGCAAGCATCCCGCCTGCATCCTTCGCAGGGTTGTAATATTGCTGTGCTGAGCGAGCAGCATTCCCGAGCGGCATTCCTGGGCATGGCTGTACCCTGCCTGCCTGCAGGAGAGGGGTAGAGGGGGGAAAACCGAGCTGGACCTGCGTGGGCAGCCCCGAGCCCCCACCCTGCAAACTGTGCCTGTCTCTGCCTCCAGCGTGTGTCGTTCGCTGCTCAGCCGTGTTTCGTCTGGAAATTCCTCCGTGCATCATCCACCAGTTCAGAATTAAACCTGCAGTTTTGTCCAGGTTTCCCGACTTTAGTCCATTTCCCCATCTGACTGAGCCCCGCTGTGGTGTTGGGGTACCCTCGTGTTTGCAGGGTGGGGGGGTGTCACCCTGTAAAGGAGACTTTTGTGATCCTGCCAGCAAAACCCACTTCTTGCGAAAGATGGGATGGCACAAGCCCTAGCGCAGCTGATCAAGGAGACGTTCCCCTTGCTGCCTTGGGGGAGAGAAGGGAGATAAGGGGAAATGGTTTATGGGATTTGCAAAGATTCTCCAACATGATGGAGGCTTCCTGCTGATCAGATGTGGTCTCTGCTCCCCTCGCCCCTGGGGATGGCAGCTCAACTTAGTGTGTGAAAATGGCAAGTAATTAAAGTCGCTAAAGATTAAGTCCTCAAGTGTCTTCTGGTGAGGAGGTAGTTACCAGACCTTTTCTCCTGTAAGGTTGGTTTTACAAGGGCTGGTTTATTCATTGCCAATGCGTTCTCTGTAATTGCACTCTGCCCATTATTGTTTTTACTGCCGTTGTGTGTCCCTTGTTCGCGCTGTAAGTGTTGCTATAAAATGGATGGAGAAGGCTGAGGAAGGAATCCGTGTCTGGAAACGCGTACAGTTGCTGTGCAACGCTCTCCTGCGCTCCCGGGAATCTGGGACTGGGACCAGTCCTGGGACTGACCACCACTCCTGACCAGCACAAATCTGCAGATGTTCAGCCGAAGACCTCGCAAGCGGAGGGTCGAGTGGAGATGGTTTCTTGTGACATGGACAGCCCTTCTTTAGGAGTGACCGTAAAGCTTCTTCCCTTGTCAGTTAGCAGGATTCTTAGCTAAAAGCAGTTCCTTTCCAGCTAAAAACCTTTTAACCTCATTTATTTTGGCAAGTATGTTATCCTCACAGACTTGCTCCTAAGAGACTCTGAAAAATATCATTGACATATTTTCCTGCGCGGCTGCTTTGTAGGCTTGGGAGATGCTGAGGTCACCCCCTAAGCATCTGCTAATAAAAGCAAAGGCAGTTTCTCTTGCCCCCTCCCCACCAGCAGCTTTGCTTAATGAAGATACGGTCCTGACATGCACGGCTCTGCTTCACGTTGGAGTGTGGGGCTTGCTGGGTTTGGGGCTCATCGGCTTTGCCGGTGCCATGCTTCCCTCAGGGCTCCCTCTCGTATCGCTGCCCACCCTTGCACCATCTCACCTTTGGGTGCAGCAGCAAGGCTCGACCAGCTTTCTCTCCTCCTCAGGGTCCTCAGGATTGTAGGTTGACCATCAAAGGTGCTGGAAAGGTCTTTCTGAAATGCAGTCCTTGCCCCGGGTATGGAGAAGGACTTCAGGCTCAGATGGTCCAAAACGGGGGCTTGGAGGTGGGGGGCTCCCGGTGCTGGTGGGCTGTAGGCACCACCATGCGCTGTGCCTGGAGAGAGGTCTACTCGAGTGCTCTGGGACAAACCACGTCTCTCTGCCCCGCTCCGGAGAGGGGGAAGCACGCGTCTTTTTGTTCCTTGTGGACCACGGAAGGTGCTGCTCAGCCCAGGTGGTCTGTTTAGGTCTGGGTGACGTTACACAGTAGGACCCCGCGTGGCTGGGACACGCTGGTGGTGCTTCGTGCAAACAGACAGCAGCGTTGGCACGGGTCTGGAAGCCAGCAAAAATACGTATTTAGGTAGATATTTGTTTTTATTGGCACGCGTTTTGTAGGACTACAGCTGCTCAGGTACAGCAGAGAAACTGCTGCTCGCGCTGCTAAAAGATTTCCTTGTGCTACTTTGCTACGAGTTAAAACCGGGGAATTTTCAAGGTTTTTGTTGTAACCAGGTGTTTTCCAGAGTTGGGCAATGGCAGAGTCTTGTGGGATGTTAAATACCGTGAGGTGTGTGCCAGGTCTTTACGTCCTGGCTGTGATTTATCTTTACGCTCCCCGGGTGAGCGGTGCCATCTGCCCAGAGCGGACACGTCCCTGCTCACGACACTTGCCATTGCTTTTCAGCCACAGCATTTTCAAATCTAGTTTTCTTCTGAGTCAGAGGCTGGGGCCAAATCGTTTCCTAGGGACTGGTTGTGCTGTTACCCGAGAGGGTGTGGGTATTTTTTTTCCTTTCTTTTTGAGAAAGATGTCTCTGGATTCCCCTTTTGATTTCATCCATCTGTTATCGGCAACGTGGAGCTGAAGTGAAGAGAAAATCATACCGCTTTCTTGAGCGAAGCATTGGTACATGAGAATTTTTTAAAAATGTGCTAATGTGTTGAAACATAAAATTATACGAGCTGTTATTTTCTTGTCTTGTAGTCTCCAGAAATACTCGGTTCAGACTTGAGCTAAAGATAAAGCAGGGCATGCAGCTAACCCTCGGGCACTGTGCAGTGCGCTGTGCTAAGTGCTGGGAGTTCTCTCCTGCAAAATCATCATCGTTGTGTTATCTGATGATGCAGCTTGCTGCTTCCCCACTGAATTTCTATCAGAATTAGTCTTGTGAGAATTTTTGCAAGTTCCAGACCACAAATAAAAGCAAATCATAATTTTTCAGAGGACGTGTCTAAAATTTGGCACAGCATGAGGTGCTTCTTTCCAGAGATGAGTAATGTAACACAATAGTATGATTTTAATTAAATTCAGCAGCTTTTGGTATGCTCCAATGTGTCTTGTTCTGCAGGGAGAGAATTGATTCCATTCTGCTTTATACAAATGGCTCTTGGGGCATTAATAGCGTGATTTTCATCCATCTCGCAGCACTTTCCCAAAGTCATTCCCTGACACTTGTTCCCATTTCACAGATGGGAACTAAAGCTCAGAGGTGCTGCCCGGGTGGGGAGCGGGGCTGGAGAAGCAGCTCCAGGTCACCTCTTTGCTCGTCCCTGGTCAGCTCACTGCCACCTCTCGGTACATCAGTAAATTAAATGCTGCTTTATTCTGCCTAATCCCACCGAAGCGGATGGTGAATGCGTTTTCAGCTGCATGTGAACGTCTTGCAAAACCATGTGGTTTTCTTTGGACGCTTCCAGGAGTTCTGTGCTCTCGATGGCATTATGTCGTGCCCGCTGCACCTGCCATGGATCCAGAGTGCCAGAACCGATGGCTAACGGGACCCACAGGGATGGGGTGATCCCATGCTCAGGGAGTGGCTTGCCGTCCTGGAGAAAAAGGGGAGAAAAAAAGAAAAAGGGAAGGTTGGAGCTATCAAAATGGCATGCTACAGACAGCCCAGGTCTGAGCGCTTCCCGTGGAGAAATGTGTTTTGGGATTGAAGCAGCATTAAACCTCAGCAGTGGGAGGACAGATGGAATGGTCTGGAAGCGTGGGAGCTGAAGCCGGCTGACCCCCCCACCCAAGCTCACCTGGGAAGCACAGCCTGAAGTCCAAAACCTTGGTGAAATCACAGACTCCTGTGGGATTTCTCTGTCTGGCCGCGATGCTTTCTTCAAGAAGGGGCTCTTGGAGGATCTGTACACCCAGCCATGGCTTTTGTGAGTTACTGCAAGGTGTAATTATACTCTGTAGACACGATGCTATGGAAATGTTTTTCTGCTGGATCCTGAGCCAGGAAGACTCAGCACAGCCCTGTCCATCCCAGCAGAGCTGTAGAAGCTCCTTTGCACCAGCTTGAGGCTCTGGTCCTCTCCATTTAGGAAGAAATCCCTGGCAGAAGGGGCAGCAGATGGGAGCAGCTCAGGTTTCACAGGTGTCACATACTCCACCTGCTTTTTAAAACACTGAAGTGTGACCTCTGGACTTAAGAAAATGACGGAAAGATTGGCATGCTGGCACTGGGAGGCTGGAGTCCCGCTCCTGGGAAGGGATGAGCCACCAAACACCCTCCTGTGGGCGTTTGCACAAGTTATGAAAACCTCCTCGCAGATCTGCCCAACACAGGATCTCCACCCAGAGTGGCCTCAGATGGGGACAGCTGCTTGGGACGGGGGGCAGCGAGTGGGACATTTCCACCCTGCCTGCTTCTCACCGGGCTTTCTATTCCCAGGGCTGGTGTTTGGCCCCAAGACATCAGAATGGAGGCAGATAAGGAAAACGGAAAATAAATCATGCCGGATCCTCCCGGCTCTGTCACGCGTGGATTTGAGGCTACGGCGCTTCTGTACAAAGTTACCCGAGTAAAACTGACCCACCGCCGACCCTCTGTATTCTCTGTGGTGGTACTGCAGCGGTGAACAGCCGGCTTCAGTCACTACGATGCTGAAATATGCTCATAAATAAATAAATAAAATGTTGTGCTTATTGCTGTTAGAATTGCAGCCTACCTGGCTCTTCCCGTTCAATAATTCAGAGGCGAGAGCAGCCGGGCAGTGCACCGAGCTGCGCCCGCTGCCCGCGGAGAGGATTGCTGCCTGTGGGGGCGGCTGATGAGGATGCGGCGTGGGATGGATCACGGGACAACCCGAGCGACCGCAGAGAGCAAGGGAGGTTTTGCATTAGGTGCCTGGTGAAATATTAATCGCTTATCGCCTCCGTGTGATGTGCTCCTGCCTTTCCTTGCACAGGCGCGTTGCGTGCGCGAGCTTTCCAACCTGGAAAGTAGCCTAAATGTTTTGTAAGATCAAGGGGGTGCTTTGCATCGCGTGTCGAGAATGATCGTCTGCTGTAAGTCTTGTCCTCAAGAGGAGAAGCCCGCTCTAAACTCCGTAACAAATTACTTGGTCTTTCCTTCTCTTTCTGGCTCTAAAACAAACGCGTCAGATCGATCCTACTTTCGTTCTCTTCTTTGATGTCTGGAAGCGATGCTGTTGAGTGCTGGGGGGTTTGTCTGTGAAGAAGTCTACTCTGGGAGGTTTATTATCTCTAAGAGCCTGTTCCAGAGGTGTTTGATGTCGCGGGAGCTTTTGCTCTTCGTCTGAGCGGGATGGAGCTTGCGGCAGCCCAGGCGCAGGCTGGCAGGATAAATGGCTCAGCAGGTGGTTTTTCATGATGGTGGAGTGAAAAACGAAGCTGGTGCTTAACTAAAGATATTAAATGAGAGACGTTTTCAAATTAATTTAAATGAACCGGGATCTCTGCAAACCTGTTGGGTTTCAGCGGACTCAGAATACGTTGCTCATTACTGTTGGGCATTCCCAGCTACAGCATTTAATACTATGTGTGAAGTTGCAAAGTACTTGGAGACCTGTAAGAATTTCCCAGGGAATCGGTAGCTTTTAGACTCCTTGCCTTCCAATGTTTCTGCTCTCTTTTAAAAAAAATGACGACACACAAACTGGTCCCAAACAACGCGGTTGCTCTTGGGGAGCTGATGGCTGGAGAACGTGCAGCACCATCGCCCAGCCAGATGGAGACGCTTCCCCCTGCGTGGTTGGGACCAAGCTGATAGCCTGCATGAAGGCGTCTGAATGCAAATCCTGTGCTGGACCTGGACGTGCATGAGAAACACCGGGTTAAAAATTCACCCAGTTGGCTTTTCTTAGAGTCGCCTTGACATGGATCTGGCGGGGCAGGAGCAAGAGCAGGGCTCTCCTCCCCCGGCCTCTCCCCACCATATCAAATCTGTTTCTGCAGCCAGTTCAAGTGGAAAACGTCTCCCGGAGATGAGCTCGGCCCACAGGGGAGCCATGAAGGTGATCTGATGGGAAGCGGCAAACCCAGGAACACAGGGAATAATTGATGGGACAGGGCTGGGCGGGCACTTCACCCCGCGCCTCCTGCCAGAGCCACCTTGACCCGCGGTGCGAGTCTAGGTAGAAAAGTGTTTATTATGCTTTTCTGTAGCTGGCTGCTGGAGGTTCATCTTCATCAGCTCGTCGCTGGAAGATTAATTTTTCCTGTGTTCAGTGAAGAAAAAGTAACGTAAGCGGATATGTAAGGGAACGTAAGCCAAAAGTAGGGAGAGTTTTTAAATAACGGCCATAATTAGTAGGACTTAATTAAATTATGTTGTTGCACATCGGGCTTTTGGTGGAGAGTAAGGACCTTTGGGGCAAGAGCTGCCCTAAGCTGCGTGGTCCCAGCCCCTGGTGGCTTGTCCTGCAGTCTGGGGGCTGGCAGCCTGCTCTGGAGAAGGGGAGAGGAGCTGTGGGGAGACGGCAGCTCCGCTGCCGCAGTGGTGACGTGGGACGGGGGAGCCATGGAGAGAGGCACGAACAAAGGGCTTTTGCCAAAAATCCAGCCTTCAGCTCCAGATTTTAGCTGGTCCATTTTGTAATTCTCTCCTCAGTGTGACTTTCCTTCTTAATTGTGTTCTGTGCATCCTTATTTAGCCATTATCTTCTATTGCGGAGGTACAGGTTATTAATTCCTCCCCTGCCCTGACTTTCACTCCGGTGCTTTACTGATGGTCAAGGTGAAGCTGGGAGAGCTGCCGGAGCTGCCGTCTCCATGGGACTCTCCTTAGGAAATATTTTTCTCTCTTTGCCATCTCCTTGTCTTACAGGGTGGGGTTTATCACAGGAACTGATTACACCTCAAGCCCAGATTTATGGTTGGAACTGCGTGCTTGTGATTTTAATATGCTTTATGGCTCTTTTACTTTATTCTTTCTGGCATGGTGAGCACTGGAGAAGGAAATAGTTAGAGATTAAGAGCGGAAGATGCGTGTAAAAGAAAGGGAGTCGTGCCTTGTGGTGGTGGGGTTTTTTTTATTATTCTTTTAAGAAGTGGTGTTTAAACAGAGGTCACCTCTGATTTCTCCTTTGCTGCCGGAGCCGTGCGGGACGGTGTTGCCCCGTGGCAGTGGCTGCCGTGTCCCCTCGCCCGCTGGGGCTGAAGTCCGAGACCAGTTCCCATGATCAGCTCATCCACGTGCACCAGGAACTGGTGGTTTTTTCAGTCTGCACTTCACACGGCTTTTGTGTTTGTCACTAATCCCCGGGGGGCGGCCAGGGGAGAGGAAACGTGCGCAGCCACGAACGTTTTGTAAAGAGCCCAGGTGCCTCCTGGTCTCTCGCTGCAGCTTTACGCTTCGGAGCTTCTCTCCAAAAGGGCTTCCCCCCACAACTCGCAGACGCGTGGGCAGCTGTTTGTGCCAGATGTTGGGACGCTCTTCCCACCCATCGCTCTCCTCCCTCCCGCGTTGCCACTGTCAGACATGCCAGCCTTGGGTGCTCCTTGGTTCCCCTGGCTCTGCACCTCCAGCGGAGGCACACGCCAGCACTGGTAGCTGGTGGAGCACGAAGTCGTCCCACTCTGTGACTGGGGGCCACCACCTGGTTGTGGTTTTAATTGAACTCGCTGCGGGTTTGAGGGCGATTTCAAAACGCCCCGTCTGACGCCGCTTGCCAAAGGAAGGGTGAAGTAAAGCAGAGGGGGGAAGGCAAATTAATGCTAGAGAGAGGATCTAAAAATAGCCAATTCAGGGGCTAGCCAGGCCGTGTATTAAATCTTCTAGGAGAGGCGATCTATTGGGAAACAGGGAGGCTGGGAGGGGTGAGGAGAGGAGGAAATTGCTCTGGGGGGCAGTTAAAAGTTCACATGTATCCCGTTTTGCTCGCCCGCAGCATCAGCATCCCATGCCTGCGGCTCCAAGCCTGGGGGCCCCCGGCTGCCTTCACTGACATGCCCAGGGGGTTCGGGGCGAGCTGCCCGGCGGCAGCCCCTGCTCCTCGCGGGGACCAGGCTGGTTGTGGCCGGGGGGAGCCCCCTCCCCACGTAGCTGGAGCCGCAAGGTGCATCCAGCCCCAGCAGAGCCGTAGCCCACTGTGGCCCCGTGCCAGCAATAATACATTGGCTTTAATTAAAGCAGTATTTTTCATCTCCTTCATACATTATTTGGTTATTACTTCAGAATGAGCCAAGGAATTCTTGTATTCCCCCCACTCCCTCCCTTTCTCTTTTAATCTGCTTTTTTTCCCCTCCTTCCTTTTGCCCTTTTGGTGTCCTTTCCCGCATCCCCAGGGTCTTAACTTTTTTCAGCTATCACAAAGTTGTTGAGATGAGGAAGCCTAGGGTTCGGAAGGACTCGTTCATTCCAGTGGGATCGGCTGCTTGCAGGGGTGGGAGACAGCGGTGGGAAGCGGCTCGGCGTGCTCCGGCCGTGCCCTGGCCGAGCGGGGCAGGAGCTCGCAAGTATCTCCATCACGGGTGGAGGAGAGAGCGTTTCTCTGTCTCAACGAGTCCAACACCAAACTTGAATTAAGTTTCCACTGAGTCACTCGTGCAAGCACGGGCGCAGCAGGGAGCAACGGCTCGGATGCAGGGTCCCTGAGATGCTGTTGGACGACTCAACTCCTCACTTCACTCCTCAGATGGTGCCCGGTGGTGAACCAGCCTCACCACCTGGTTTCTTGACCCGCCGTGCCAGCGCCGCCCGCGGGAAGCAGCGGAGAGGATGTCCTCCTGGGAGCTAATGCCTCAATAGGAAAAAATGTATTTGCAATGAATATTTTGTTCCGAAACACCCTCTGCTCAACGGGATGCTCGGGGCTGGGCTGAGTTCAGCTGGGGCTGCAGGGGATCTGCTGCGAGGGGTGAGATGCGCCAATAACGCTGTCATTCCTCTCCTCCCCCAGGCCCTTCCCGTCGGAGGAGACCACGGAAAACGATGACGACGTGTATCGGAGCTTGGAGGAGCTGGCGGAGTAAGTGGCCTCGCCTTCTTACGGGGAGGGGACACGAAAAGGGGGAAGTTGCAATGTAGTTCCAGCAAAGTCGGATAAAATTTGACAGCGGGGCTCGGAGAGCGGGGCCGGCTGCTTTCATCGTCTTGCCAGGAGATTTTTGTGCTCTTACAATAGTCCGTCTTTTCCCATGTAGAGCCCTGGGAGACATCACTTTTAATTGGCTTGAGTTTACGAGTGGCTCAGTGGGGGGCAAAGGGGGACAAGCCCGTGGGGAGCCTCTCTGCCGGCTCAATCCTATCGTTAGCTGCAAAACCCTGGGATGCAATTCCTCCTCCGAGTGACCGAAGCCAAGCCACGCGCTGGGACTGGGATACCCATTGCTAGCTCAGCACTGGACCCCGCTTCCATGGTGTTTTTGTGGCCTCGTGGGTGCTGGCACGTGGGTCTGCATCCCCCGGGAGTGATTTTGGACCGTGCCGGCCGGCCCCAGGGCAGTCCCTTGCTGGCGGTGAGGTGGGATGCGGAGTGATGCTGCCGGGAGTTTTGCATCTATGGTTATCTGGGTCTCTGGGGTCTGTGTTTTGCTGCCCGTGGTGATGATATAACAGGCTTTTAAAAGCAACCTTAAACTACAATGTATATGGCGAAACGTGGGTGCTATCGGAATTCGATGGCAGCGTTCCCATCGGCCAGGGTTTTACTTATGAAGTGCAGTCTGTTTCATATAGAGGGAAAGTCTGTATGAGTAGGTATGTGGCTTTATACAGTTAAATATTATTGTTCCACAACATAAATAATAAGACTCCTTAATCCAATGAGTTCCTTATGGCTTCAGTTATTACAAAAGTAAATCATAAATTACTAGTCGAGGGAACGGAGTACGCTGGAATCCCTCGCTCGCGGTTTGCTCCCAGCAGCTACAGTTTAATAAAATTTTAACTTATAAAGGGATCTTTTCAAGAATAACATTTTTTCCCCCGCTCTCCTAAAGTTCTCGAAATCCCTTTAATATCGGTTTTTAAAATTCCTGATTCTCACACATGGGCATGCTTTTAATTGGAGGAAGGTCTGTGCGTTGGAGCCGCACGCGAGCGCTGGTGGGGATGGCAGCCCTCTTCCTAGGAATCGGGGTTTGTGTGCTGTGCTCGGAGCTCCCAGCAGGTTATTTGGCATTGAGGACAGGCTCCCAGCTTCAAGCGCGCTGCTGACGGCAGCGTGGGTCCTGCAGGGTGTCTGGACGGAACCTTCCCGAGCTGTTCCTCGGATCTTTGCTCACGGCTGTGAGTTTATCCCTCTCCGAGAGGGGCTTAGATGCCCCGTCCTCAGGTGGCTTATGGTTTATTTCTTATTGATCGCCCTGTTCTGCCCCAGATTGTTTCCAACTTTAAACTTGCCCTTTTTTCCCCATTCTTTTCAAAATCCTCATCTTTAGTTGGGACCGCTGGGGAAAGGCATGTGTAAATCAGCAGGGGGTTACTGCACAAATGCCTTCATCCAGATCTGCGCTCCCGCTGCGGCTGGGTTGTGCACGGAAACGCGACCTACGAAATGGAGACATAATTCACCCATAACTCTCAAAACCCCAGAAATGCCCCCGAGAGCCCCCTAGCAGGAGTGTTGCCGCTCCGGCTGCCCGGTGACACATCAGCAATACCCCCCCCTTTCTCCCTTTGACAAGGAGCGTCTCTCCGTGCTTGACAAGGAAACTTTCATTGGAAGTTTGCTGGTCACAATGGTGCATACTGGGCACCGATGCTGGGCGCTGGCAAACCACAGGGCTGCATGAGAAAGCTCTTTCTTTGCCGCTGCCGATCTCCAAACAGCTGAACAAGGGAATCATTCACCAGCTGGGAATGATTCAGTCCATCCAGCATCTTTGCATTTAATATTGCTGATGATCCGGCAGCCTCGGGAAGATCCGAGTGCATCCGAAATGCTGGGTTGGAGGCGAGGAAGTGATTTTTCACGGCAAGCGGTGATGTGATCCAGCGCGTGGAAGGAACTGCCATGGAGCAGCGTAGCCAGGGAGACCCCTCCAGCTCCGGGTGGTTTTTTCCACGTTAACTTGCTACATCGATGCGGCTTTCCGAGTGATGAGTTTTGCCCTTTGGATCATTTTGGAGGGAGGCAGGGTCCTGTCTGTAAAACATGCCGCCGCCAGGGTCCAGCCTGCCGTCCCCACTGGCTTCCAAGGGCCAGGGTGCAGGTGAGGAGGGACAATCCCGGTTTCCCCAGTGGGGTCGTCACCACCAAGTCACCCCCCGGGAGAGAGGAGTCTTTCTTTGGGTGTTGTGGTGTGGCAATGAAAAGCTCAGGATAAGTATTGAGCTGGTTCTAACAAGACATTTTAGGGGCTGGTAAAAGTGTGGGGTTTTTAGAGAATGTCATAATGTATAATTTCAATTTTAAGTACTTGAACTGAGCAGTGTGGTGTCCCCAGTTTGAGATTTAGGGTGAATTCCTGTTCTGCAAAGCATTCAAAATAGAAACATATTTGTGACGGAGGTGCAGATTTGGGAAGCAGAAGGGACCAGGCTTTGTCCCTGGAACGCCCTAAAGAGTGAGGACCTTCATCCCGGCGGGCAGCAAGGTCCCTCCTGGCGCCGAAGAGCCGCGCGTGGCAGCTGGGGACAAAAGCCAGCACCGGGGCTGGGAGTGGATCAATGGCAGAGCCACGAGGGCCGTTTACGTGCGCCGCAGAAAGAAGCTGTCTGCGTGCGAGCGCGGGGTGGCCGGGGGGTGCGGGTGTGTATAAAGGATGTTCAAGCCGTGATGAACCCATTGTGCTTTCACCTTTGGGGCGTTGCGGAGATTTCGCTGGGCTGAGCGCAGCTCCCCAGCGCTGGCTCAGCCAGCCAGCAGATCACGGCAGATAATTGCCTGGAAACAGCTATTTATTAAAAAAAAGGAAAAAAAAAAAGGAAAAAAAAAAAAAAAAAAAAGGCAAACCCCAAAAAACAAAAGAACGATTGGTGATGGAAAGGGGAGGGGAGGCTAAAAGGGTATCAGGGGAGCCAGAAAGTTCTCAAATTCCCTGTCCTCAGCCCGCCGGCCCCTCGGTTTGCGTTGCCATCGGCCAGATGGCAGCCTGCAGAGGGCCCCGGGCAGATGGCGAGGGCTGGCCAGTTTGCAAGTGGTGCCTGATCGATACTGGGAGGAGCAGTAAAGGGATGTTTGTCCTCTGCTGCCTGATTTATTTCTGCGTGCCCCGAGCAGCAGCCAGTTTTGGGGCAGTTTTTCCCAGGAAATGAGCAGGGCTTTGCAACAGCAGCAACATGTGGGCGAACTCGCTGGAGCCTGCCCCCAAAAATCAAAGTGACCCTTGTCCTGAGGATGCTCCTGTGGGTCTGCAGGGATGTGAGCCACTGCCTCTCCCGCACAGCCGCGGCCGCTGGGCACTGATGGCAGTAGGCATTTCTCGACCTTACTGCTGAGCATCTCCCCACCAACCACTTCTCCATCTCTCTCAGTGGCTTTTTCACGCACCCCAAACCATTCTGGTACTTCTGAAGTTTTATTTAACATCTAACCTAAATTTTCTCTGCTGCCACTTAAGCTCTCTGCAGTTACTTTGCCTCCTTAAATTTATGAGAGCAGTTAATCCTGGTCCTCTTTACAGCACCAGAACCTTCTTTGTCATGAGCCTTGTCCACTTCATGGCACTGTCCCTCTTCGCTGGCACGAAGCCCGGCAGGCTGGGGTGGATTACGTGTAGGAGGGGTTTGGGTTGTTTGGTAGCTATTTGAAGAATTCAGAGTCAGGCAGAAAGTGCTGTGAATGATTTGACATGAGGCATTTAATTTGCATAACTTTTACCTCCTTTTTTTCCTTTAAAAGTGAATTGCTTTGAGGGGAGCAGTTGTAGTGTTGCCAAAAAGACAAAGAAAGCGGTTTAAGCAAAGCAGCTCCCCACCAAACCCTGCACTGGAGCCGGGGGGGATTCGTCCTGCAGGTTGGTGTCCCCCAGTCTTGTTTCGAGCTGCAGCTCACTGGGGATTTATCCCCAACAAAAGTGTTGGGGTTAGTGGTGTATTTCCAAACCTTTCATCGTAGAGGAGGGGGGTTGCAGATCTCCTCCTGCCTGGCCTCAGTTTCTCAAGTGATGCCACTCGTTTGGGCACCGACTCTGCCAACGACTTGTCTGCTGCCAGGAGCTTCTTGCTGAAGTTTCTCCTACTTCTTTCGCTGCTGGTTCACCAGCTTTGCCTCCTCGTATCTTCCAAAATAGTGATGTGATCAGCAGAATTTCTCAAGTGCATTAAAAAAAGTAACGAATAGAGGAGCCAAGGTGAGATGATAAGTTAGCTGCCACTTTTCTCATTATTTTTGCTGTGTTGGAAAAACCACACATGCCAGCCAGTTAAATAAATGGCTTTGTGGTACAAGGCACTCCAGCCATAGCACTTGTAAATGTGTCTTTTCTTCTTTGTCACCAGTAAAGATTTTTATATGTCCTGTTGTGCCATCTCTAGGATCATGTTAGTTGCTATAATGCTGTGAGGTTCATTCTTGGGATTATAATGTTCCACTTTGAATGGGGGACGTAAGACCAGAGTAGAATAAATGGCAAAAAGGCTTCTCTTGCTATTTCCAGACACATGTCTCCGTCCAAGTACAATCTGGCTAATTAAAACCCTGCAAGATGTCGAGTCCAACAACTGCATATCTTGCACTCCTTCACCCTGAAACCTAAGCCTGCCAGATGTGCTGCAAATACAGGACTCTGCTTGTCCTCATCTGACGGAGACTGTGAATGAGGGGGTTGGTCGGATGAACTGTCTATTTATAGCTTTAAGTGCAGCGTAAGAATGAGAAAGTGGAGGATTACTGGGGCAAACTGGAGCCCCACAGCTGCTGGGCAGCTGTCTCAGGGACCCTGCAAATGAACTTCCAGCCTGGACCTGACGGTGGCTCTGAGGTCTACTGACTCTTAACCTCAGCCACAGGGCTGGAAATCTGGGTTTGTCTTTTGGTTGCTTTATTTTAGCTCCTTCTCTCTCCTTCTCCTCCTCTTTCTTTTTCTCTTCCCGGTGGTTCTGACTCTTTCATCAGTGGAGTGAAAGGAGCGCTGTGGTTTGGACAGGGTTTTGGCATGGTGGGCTTGCCTTGAGGGCCTTGCTTGAGCTCATCCTTGAATTCTTGAGACTGGTACAAAGTCATCAACTTCCCAGAGCCCTGGAGTGGCTTTTATGGATGAAGAGGTCCTTCAGTGGCCCTCAAGATCCTCACAGCTTCCCCACTTACCCTCCTCATCTACCGTGTCATTGCAAATGTGATGCGCAGCACTCCTGTAGCATAGCGGACCGGCTGCAGATTATTTGTCAGGGCATCATGGGCTGTCTGTGCCCGTCTCCTGGTGGGGGCAGCCAAATCTGGAGCTCATCTTCTCCCAAAGCTCAAATGCAGACTTGTGCCCTCCGTTTCGGCCAAGTGCTGAGCTCTGGAGGGCTGATTCCCGGTGGTGGGAACAGAAGGACCAGTGCCTTCACCCAGGGCAGTGAGGTTCTTCCTCAAACTAACTCAATTTTGGCATCCTGTTTGGGAAGATTTCTTTAAAATTCAGCTGCGCTTAGGCTACGGCTGGAGGTTCCAGTGGTCCCTGAGGGACTCCCCCCCTTCCCCAGCTCACTGCTTCTATGTCCCTGTTTGTCCCTTACTCCAAGGCAGCAGCCTGGCATTGGTCCCTGTGTTGAGGAGGCTGCTCCTTGGCATGGCTGCCGCCTGCTTGGGAGGGTGTTTGTATGGAGCGGGCATTGCCAAGGAGGAAGAGCTCAGCCAAAAGCATTGTTATTGCCTGAAATTGCCTTAGATATGAAAAGCTTTATTCTTTCTGCTTTGAATGAGCTTTCCTGGCTTGGCAAGGTGTTGCCAGCCCAAAGCTGGTTTCATCCATCCTAATAACAGTAATTGCAAATGCTGGCGTTAGCTCTGAAGGGCGGATAAAATCCCTATCCTAAACCCAGAGCTGTCAATGAATCTTCTAATCCAGGCAGGAGATCATAGGCTCTGATACCCACAGGTAACTCGCAGACTCTGCTGCTTTTATTGAAGGAGTAAATTGCTTTTCTTTGTGAAGAACGAGGTGAGGATCTGACCTTCCTTGCTCAAGTTGTTCAGTCGAGGCATGACATGCTTGGGCTGCTGAATTTATTGTCTCCCGCAGTAGGGTACTGTGCTAAACATGGAAAATACCTGCCCCTCTTTCCCTCCCCTTACGGCATTTAAAATTTAGTGTGTTTGCCACTGGCAAAAATCATCCCGACGCCTGTTCCCTGTTTTAATGTCCGGGGTGGGGGGGGGCCTATTTTCAACTCTGACAGACAAAATGTGGAGACGGATGAAAATCAATATGTGCAAAGCAGCAGCGTCAACAGCCGTACACACACCGGCAAAGCCGGGCTGCTTGTGGGCTGCTCCGGGAGAGGCTAATCTGCACGTTTTACTGCTCTTCATAAACCTGGCAGCCCCTGGTGTTTCTCAGAGATGTACGAGGAATGCGTTTTAATAAATACGGGTGTGCTGGACATAGGTATCGTTGTTTTAATATCACCACAGCTGTCTGGTTTGAGCATCTCTAGTGCCTGTCCGCAGAGCTGTGAAATGGAGGTGTCTTTCTAAATGGCCTCAGGATAAGGGAGTTTTTTCTTATTTGTTGCCTTAGGCCAGAAATGGGAGACGGGCAGGGCTGGTGCTGGTGGTGATGAGGTGGAGTGAGTGGAGCAGCGGGGACTTGGCCCCTTGGTTAGAGCGAAGAGAGCGTCAAGGGGCAGATGCGGCTCCCCGTGGTGGGTGCAGTGTTCGTGTCAGATGGCTCTTGGAAGCTCTGTGGACAGATTTGCTGTGTTGTCCCTCAGTAGGTGTTTCTGCCCCTTTCCTGGTGGCCCTGAGGAGCTCCGGGTAGGGCCAGGCTGGGCCAGGTCCGTGGGGCACCCCTCCTTCTCCAGGCTCGGTCCAGGCAGCCCATGGTTTAGCAAAACCTCTCCAGCATCCCACGCTGCTGCCTGGCTTTCTCCCAGTGACGTCCTGGTGTGTGCCCGGCCGCAGCCTGGAGCTCGTGGCTCCTTGGTGGGAGAGAAGAGGAGGGATTGTCCAGGCTTGGGGCCACCATGGGGCAGCAGGCGATGCTGGGCTCCGAGGCTTGGACGTGGCGCCCGGTCGTGCATGCGTGCGTGCAGGAGAGCAGGTCCAGATGATGCCCAGGATGCGGGGCTTCCCATGACACCTCGAGATGCCGCCTTCTCCTCGCTGGGGACCAGCAGCCGTCGCGCAAAGCGGGCTCTGCCCCGGCAGCAGCATCACCACGGCGCTCGCCACGGTCATGTCATACCCAGCCGGGCTCGCGCTGGCGACATTAACCCAACCATACGTTTCCTAACGACCCTCGAGCCAGGGAAATGATGTATGGAGAGAGAGCCAGCAATCCGAGAGGTGCGGGCGGGAAGGGAAGATTAATCAGGAACCAGGAGTTACTCGCTCTGGATAAGGAGCGGAGCTGAGAATATAAATATTGGTACAGATAATAACGGTGACGGCGACGCTTGGGAAGGGGAAGATGGATCACCAGCTATTAGTGGGCATTATTACAGCAGCTGCAATGCATCACTCTGGAAGAATGGGACGGATACATCATGCCAGCGTATTTATTTGAAATCCCCAAACTTTTATTAAATAAATCTGGTTTTAAAAATAGAAAGAACTGGGTTTAGAAAAGAAATAAAGCCCAGTTTTGCAAACAGATGTACTCTGCTGCTCCATGCTCTATAGTATAGAGATGTTGAGTGTTACAGTTTGAGCACAGTTTTACACCAAAATGTGTTTGTATGTAATTAATACCCACGTTGAAAGAGACAGCTCGTAAAATACATGAACGCTGTTTGATATTCCGGCATTTCATGCTGTCCTGATCCCATGGGGTTGACTTGAGTGGGAGCCGTTAGCAATCAGCACCTGTAGATCTAAGCGCTAAAATTATTATTGTTAATTGGTATTTATTATGGGTTGAATTTTCAAAAGTGTTCTAAGACTTAGGAGCCCCTGGGGGGGGCGGATTGTAAAGGCTCAGATGACAGTTAAGTACCTAACACCACTTAAATACAACTTGGGCACTACACCTCAGTGATGCCTTTAAAGCCTGTGCTTGGAGGGGCACATCCTAAGTGGTGTGGGCAGTTGTGGGCAGAAAATGTGACTTGTTTGCCACTTAACTTATCTCTAGTGTGAATATTATTATTTTTCTCAGCAATGGGGCTCGGCATCACCAAGCTGGGTGTTGGGTGAGACTGCTCGAGGCAGCGCTGGGATGTTCCTACTGCAAGGAGCCATGGGGTCATTATTTGGTATCTGAGTATTGATTTGAAGGGACATGGGCTCCTACAGCAGTTTGGGGTTTCTGTGGTGTGAAGGCAGCCTTTTCGTGAAAAAAAGCAAAAGCGGACCAAGAGTGCGTGCGGTGCTTTAAACATACAAAGATCCAACCCATTAAAATACATTTTCTGAGTCTAATGTGGTTAAAGTCACCAGCACAAGAGCTGCTCCTGAAGAGGAGAGGCAGGAGAGGGACAGGAGGCTGTGGGCACGCACCTTCAGGGGCAGGTGCAGCCGGACCCAGCGTGATACTGGGCTCAGTCGCCTGCGGTGGCTCAGATGGTCCCGCCAGGATGCTTGGCTGGCAGATCCGTCTCGGCCGGGCCGATTAGCAGCGAGGAAAAATGCTGCAGGAGCAGAGCTGGCAGACCATAGCGCACTGGGCATCGCAGGCGTGCCTGGCACGGGGCTCGGAGCCGCTTCTTGGCTGCCATCCTCGCTCGTGTCGAGCAGCGTTTTTGCCTTTTCCAGCCTCCAGTGAGCGGAAAGAGATGTGCAGCGGGTACCGATGCAGGAAAACCAGAGACTCCTACTGCCAACAGAGAACGTGGACTGAACGTGTCAATGCTGTGGGCCAGGAGGATTTTCTTATTGTCGTGGTTATCCTCCCTCTTCGGCGCGAGAGCAGTTGTAGGTTTGCCTGATCAAGTGACAGTGAACTCACCCTCTTTATTATCGCTAAATCGCTCTCCTTCTCGTTCCAGCGAACATGATCTGGGGGAGGATATTTATGACTGCGTCCCCTGTGAAGATGAAGGGGATGATATCTATGAAGATATCATCAGAGTGGAAGTTCAGCAGCCCATGGTAACAATTTATATGCATTTTTTAAAGCTGTGCCTTGATGGGAGGGGAAGGGAGAGAATTCAATTAAATAACTAAGTATCTGCCAGTGACAGGTGATGCTGCAGGGAAGGAAATCACTTTGCATCCTTCCTTGAAACTGAGCTGCCTCCTGAGAAGTAAAAATAAGCTGAGCTGGGATGGCACTGGCCCAGAGGGGCTTCTCCGAGGAGTTTCCCAGCCCCTCCTGTCATCTGAAGGAGTTTGGGGAGGAGGAAGGGAAAGGGAGAGCTAATAAGCCTGAAAAGATAAGCTAAAAATAGTAATTTGCTGCTGAGCCAAGGCAGCGTGTGTCAGTTCAGCCCTTTCTGGGGAGGGGGAGCGCGGCGGCTCTGCCTGCTCCATCAGCCAGATGTGCCATGTCTGCCACCGGTATTTTTAGACCGGGGCGAGCGCTGACAGATCCGTGCGTGGAGGATCCAGCACTTGTTTGTGCCTACTGCTGCTCCTGCCTGGGTGTCTTGGAGCAGGTACATGTTTGCAGCGGAGCTTTCTGGGGCAGTGGGGACCCATGTGGCTTTAGGGACGAGCACCCGACCCCATTCATCATCTCTAAAAGCCTGTCCATGACGGGGAGACCCGGTGTGCAGCATGCACAGCCTCCTGGAGGGACTTGCAGTTTCTCCAAGGGCTCTGGTGCAAGTGTCACACTCCATGGATGAGCCAGGAAGGTGGGGGTGGCCCTTGCATCTTCTCAGAGATGCTCACAGCCCCCTTGCTACCTGTGTCCCCAGGCACAGGTCCCCTGTCCCAAGGAGACAGGCTGCCCTGGCTTCTGTTGATGCAGAGCCGGAAGGGACCTTTCCACCACTGCGTGACCTTCCAAATTTTCTCCTGCCCTCTGATGTCTGCCACCCCCAGGCTTTGTTTCAGACTCTAATTACTCTCTCCTGGCTGCGAACAGTGCTACACGTATCTCCCCATACCAAAGCAGGATCAATGAACAAGTTCGCTGATCAATTAAATCCCCGGAGCGGGGTGCGTGGCTGTGCTGGGTGAGGTGCTGGGAGGCTGGGAAGACAGGGCTTCACCCCACAGAGCCCGGCAAACAAGGCGAGCTGCGTGGCAGCGATGCCCACACGGTGGTTTCTCACCCATCCCAAGCCTGGCTGCAAGTGGTACCCAGACCATGACGATGGTAGTTGAGGCATTTCATCCCTTCGTGCCTTGTCTGCAGCCTGAGGAGTTCCCTGCACACCAAAAACCTGTCTGGATCAAGGAGACAGGCACGGAATATTCCCACTGATCCTGCCAAAGTGTGTAGAGCTGTTTACGGACACTAGTGGCAATGCCAAAGTCATCACAGCTTGTTGGCCACCAATGCTTTTACTAAGTTGCCATCAGCTGCAGAAGCCAGTTGACCTAAGAACTGGCCCCTGGGAAGGTTTTGGTAGGAATCTCTTGCATTGGGGGAAAAATAGAGGGAAGCTCCCACCATGTGGGTGCCCCGCAGCCAGGGTAGTGCAGGATTAGGGTCAACAGAATTGGCAATTTTTCACTGTCCCCTCCACAAAGTTTTGCATTTTCTCGGACACCTCTGAGCAGCGATGGAGGCTCTGACTCCCTTTCCTCCCCTTCCCTGAGCAGAAGAGTCTGTTTTTAATATAAGCATCCACGCATCTGTCTAAATAATGGCTTTTTTTAATAAGAATTGTTGGAATAGCGAGTGTGTAATGCTAATTGGTTTCTTGTATTTCTGCATGCTTCAGATTAGATATATGCAGGTAAGATGCATTGATTAAAATATTGGTTTCCATCCAGCTGATAGGTCTGAGCTGTGAGCTGAAGGGGGTGTATGGAGGGTGCATGGTCATTAAAACCCGATCACTAAATCACCTCCTTAGTTCAGAGACTGCACTGACAAGTGCAGCAGCTCCCGACATGTGTTTCCAGCTCCGCTTTACAGATGTAAAAGCAAGAGAAGCGACTCCAGGAGTTGGGGCTTTAAAGAACCACATGTTTTATCAGATTTGACCTAAAATCATGAGAATTGGCAACCCTGGCAGGGGATTTGTGTAAGTCTAACGTCTTATTTATGACCCATTTAGGCTCTGTTGCGAGTTTCATCTTAAGCAAAGAAAATGGGGAATACCAGCATTTATCTCTTACTTATCTTTAGCTGATCGTCTTTGGTGATGTAGCTATGATAAATGCAAAAAATGTAATGCTTGCCGTGTTCAAACATATTGAACAGTACAGCTGGGGTTCCTTCCTAATTTTTTTGGATAAAAATGCTTTCCTTTAACATAAACCAGTAGCGGTACCCCCCTGACTTTCCAAACTTGCACTTGTTCTGAGTTTGCTGTCACTGAAGGCTGAACTGGAGCTCGGCTCCACCTGAGCCAGTTGCTGGACCACTCTTAAGAAAATCTGACCAGGCGTTATTTTTCCTTTTTCTAGAAAATGGGAATGACAGAAGATGACAAAAGAAATTGCTGTTTGCTAGAAATCCAAGAAACTGAGGCCAAATACTACAAAACACTTGAAGACATAGAAAAGGTAAGAACTGAGCCATCTTTTCTATACTGTCACCTTCCACATCATCGCTTGATCTTGCATTAATGTTGCTGTATCAGTTCTTGCTGCGAGAGCTGGCAGATGTGATGAGGCAGGATCGATGCATTCACGTGTAAAATTGCAGAGAAGGGGGATCCAGAAAACCCGTACTGACAGGCACAAATGTGCAGCCTGTAACCGTAGGAGCCAAACAGCATATTTTTTCTGATCGCTGCATATTGGAAATAGGCTGAAAACCATCCTGCTGTGTCCCCCCCTAGCCCGGGGTAAGAGACTCCCGTTCCTCGCTCAGCCGGGCCGGTCTCGCTGATAAGAGCCGTATTTGCAGATATCTTATCGCTTTGATTGCTACGGAATAATTTCTTTATTCTGTGTGTTTTTCAAAAGTGCCGAAGCTATGCTGACTTGTCATTGAAACTAATTGGATTAAAAGTAGCATTTTGCTGCTTGAATTCATGGATTTTAATTGGTTTTGATAAATTATTGTGGTGCCTTTCTTTTAAATAAAAATAAAAATGAACACCTCAGCAAGGCAGCAGAGGATCGTGGATGGATACGGCTGGAGCCTGGAGGTCGTTTCTGCTCCAAGGGAAGCAGCAGGAATGAACAATAGTGAAAATCAAGCTGCCATTTCTAATCACCCTAACGCTTTTGTTTCCTCCCCTTTTGCAATTATTTGCCTCTGTCTGCTGAAAGTTCCTGCAAAGAAGCTGTGAGCGAAACTGGCACAGTGGAGTAACATTTCCCGTTTTCCATAAAAATGTACAAATGTACATGTCATTCACGTGAATAGCCCTTGTTCCTTAGAAACCACCACAGCCCTTCTGGTTCAGTTGAAAGGAAGAGTTAAATTATCACTTTAATATCCATTAAAAGGGCTTGCAAAGGCGTAGTAGGTTCTGACGGCGTGTTATGGGTAGAGGGTCCCATCTTCGCTGCCCTGCAGCAGGGGGGTTTTTGTAGTTACAAGTCATGTAGACGTTTCTATTAATATGTATTTGTTCGGGAAGGCATTTCCAATGTAATCACATCATCGGCACTTTTTCAAGGGCAAAATTCTAGTGAGATAATCAAAAAACTGAAAAGATGCTTCGGAGCTCTTCCGAGCTGCAGCCAAGGACTGCAGGGAGGTGAAGAAGCTGGGTGCATTTAATTTCCCCCCACACATCAGTTTAGCATGAGAGGGGGCTGCGCCGGCCCCTGGTGGGGGTCTTGCACCTTCCCATGCCTGGAAGAGCCATGGGGACCAGGGGGAGCTCAGGGGAAGATGCGCCCACGGGGATTCCTGGCTCCTGCTTGTGTTTCCGGCGCAGCCCAGTCTTGACAAATGCATTGTCATTCGTCTGCCTTTGCAAGTCCTTGAATTCCTTAAAACCTGGCTTCTCCCTGTCCAGGTGAATGCAAATGGTGAAGCGGGAAAAAATAATCCCTGTGCACAAAAAGACTCCTTGCTCATTCCTCTCCGGCATTTCAATCCCTTTTCCATTTACCTCTTGCAGAACTATATGAACCCACTGAGGCTGGTACTGACTCCCCAAGACATGGAAGCTATTTTTATCAATTTGGAGGTAACGGCGGAGACATTGCGGCTTAAGCCTTTGTTCTTTTCACAGCAGCTCAGCCACCTTCCTGCTTAAGAGAAAGCTTTCAGATTTCACGTTAGATTTGTGCATTCACCTGTAGAAGTTCAGTCCTTCGTGTGCTGCGGAGCTTGAACGGGTTTAGGAGATATTCTTTAACACTCAATTTTAGAGTTGGGGATTATATGAACTCTAGGTAAGAAAACAATTTTACACGGAGGACGTTTCAGGGCTGGGGCTCTGTATTGTAGCTGTACATAGAGGTGGTTTGGACACACTATAGTGAAGGGATTTATTTCTACACTGGGTTGCGTGGCATCCGGGTCGGAGCCTGCCCATCTTCTCTGCTCCCGCCTGACCCGCAAAAGGGACTTTAATGGCCATGGAGATCCTGGGGCATTTGTCACTGAATAACCTCCTGGTGGAATTACGCCCTTGCATGCTGGCCGTTTAGGGCTGCGTGTCACTACAATGACTTATTTTTTAAATGGCTGGAAAAAAAAAAAGAAGAGAAAATGACTGCCTGATTAAGTAGTGAATGTGCATTTCTTTAGGCTCTGTTTGCCCACTCGCTTTGAATGTGTTTAAAGTATTGATTGTTTCTTCATTTTAGGACCTAATTAAAGTGCACTTCAGTTTCCTGAGAGCCATCGATGTCTCTATGATGTCTGGAGGAAGCAGCCTGGCAAAAGTGTTTCTGGAATTCAAAGAGAGGTAAAGGAAACCTGGTCTTCAGGCAGCTCCAGCATTAACAGATACGGGTTCATGTCTGCAGGGCCCATCTCAGAGTCTGGAACAGAAATGCCTGTCGCAGAAGACCAGTTGTGTATCCCCAGGCAGCTGGAACATCGCTCGGTGCTGACACTTAAGCAGCCAAATCCAGCCACAACGGTGCCAGGTGGCCCAGCGGCAGAGGCTGGGACATCTCCTCTCTGACCAGCCGGGCGATATCCATGTGGCTCCCATGGATTCTTGTTCCCGCAAGCCCGTGTCTGCACCTGAATTTTGCTGGGCTTGTGGCATCCCCTGTGGGACCAGCTGTTTTGGAGGCTGAGCATATAGTGCATTTCCAGGGATGCATCAGAGGGGATAAATAGGAGAATGCCACAATTACGGTGAGCCAGAATGGAGTGAAACCTCACTCGCCTTCAAGGGTTTAGCATAGTCATCTCCTGCAAGCAGCGGCGGGGCTTTGAGGGCCTGTGATGTGGTGGGATGGCTCCTTTGCAGGGGAGACTTCTCTCTGGTTAGATCAAAGCGATTGCTCACGCTCAAAAATCGCCTGTTTGGCACTGCTCTTGTCCCGCACCTACTGCATGACGAATACATGGAAAAGTTGCTTTCGCAAACATAATGGATTCTGTGTTTTGGCAGCTGCAAGCAGGAGTACCCCAGAACAAAAAGATAAGGTTAATAAAAGCCTGTAATATCCTTAATACTAATCAAAGGACTGATTCATTGTGGAATTGTGCCAGGGTGTTATTTCACTGTGATTAAACCAGTGTCTAGACACAGAAATGCCATTCAGAAGTCAATAACTCCAGAAATACCATCTACATTAATAATACACCTCAGGTCAGATATTCCGTCGTTCGCAGTGCCTCTTTCTAGAAAGGGATTAAATAAATAAAAAAGTTTCCAAAGAAGAATGCAAATAATTTAAAAATACTCATAAAACTCACTTAGGTGATTTTGATCTCCTAATTCCTGGCTCGGCTCCGTGCATGCTGGTGCCATCCCCAGGGCAGAGCAGTGCACAGAGGGAGCAGGGAAGGGACACAACGGGGGTCATAGAGGTGGCATTGCTCCCCAGGGAGATCTACGTAACTGCGCAGCAGCACGAAGCTCATTTTGGGGCTGAAAGCCTTTAAATAAATGTTTGCTTCCCTTCGTTTGCCGGTGGGAGCTCAGCAGAGTGCTTGTAGCTGGTGGGTTTCATGTAGGCAGTTGAACGAACCAGCCCAGTTCCTAAGGGAATTTGCAGGCAATTTTTTGAAGGAGCTAAAAGCCTTCCTGAGAGGTGAAGGAAGGAGCCAGACTGATGGCCACGAGATCATGGTGGCAGCTCCAAAGCTGCATTCAGCCCGTGGGGCCCTCAGGGACCTCAGCGTCATGGGAAGCTGCTGGTCACAGGGAGTTTTGGCTTGGAGAAGACCCCAAACCTGGGTTCTCGGGGGTGAAGAGTTTGGAGCAACCCAATGAAATAGGCAGGGTCCTTTCCAATGTCAGGAAAGACCACACCACATTTTGCAGCAAGGAAATGGGGGTACAGGAGGGGAAAGGGAGCTCACCTGGAGAGACAGTGTTGTCCCACCAAAGAGGGAATGTGGACTCCCAGGAGAGACAGTGTTCTCCCACCAAAGATGGAATGTCAACCTCCAGGAGAGACAGTGTTGTCCCACCAAAGAGGGAATGTGGACCTCCAGAGTTCCAGCTTGGTCCCTCTATATAAGAACTTCCTCCATCAAATGTGTCCATGACAAATAGCTCTCGCTTCCCTACGCATCCTCAGAGACATCCCGGCAAAATGATGTATTGCTCCTCCACTTTGCGGAGATTTTTTTTTTTTTTTTGGGGGGAAGGAAATAGTTTGTAAATCTCCTTCTCTGAAAGCTGGAGTTTGAATTTATGCTCCTGAAGGCTCTTTGAAACTCTCCAAGTGCTGGCAAGGTAGATATTATTGTGCATGTTCAGAAGTTGTCAAGGGGAAGAGGGAGAAGAATAATCTGTATTGGCTGCTGCTTTGCCGGGGACTGCGGCTGCCATAAATCTCTCTATTCAGTTCCCCGCCGGGGTCTGGGAGTCCCACGTTTACGGAGCGACACCGGGTCAGGTGCACCCGGATCGTCTCCATCGAGAAACGAGCCCCCGAAATAATGGATGAGTTGGAGCGTGTGATGGAATATGTGTCTTATCAGCAGCAATACAGTTAACGGCAAGGAAGGGGGGGAAACCCAAACCTGTCATGGAGGATTAATGAGTGAAGTGGAGGAAAAAGGGGGAATCCACAGCAAAACTGCTCTGTTCATGTCAGGCGTTTAAATTTGTAGCCCAGGGTATCTATACGGAGCTTCACTGTGTTTCCAAAGGCTGTGACAACCTTCTTTCCCCACATTACCTCTTCTCTTGATCTCTGGGTCCCTGTGGCCCATCCTGCAAGGAGCAATGAGCTTTCCAA
The DNA here is from genome assembly GCA_013398295.1 of Chionis minor. Lineage (NCBI taxonomy): Eukaryota > Metazoa > Chordata > Aves > Charadriiformes > Chionidae > Chionis > Chionis minor. The sequence continues at coordinate 606,775 of VZSF01005685.1, read as the reverse complement.
AACACATCCTTGGGGCTTAAGGGGAATTGAAGCCTCTCGTTCTCTGATGAGGTGCAAATTATTATCGCCCATGTCCATTCTGGGCACTCCTCAAGAATCAAAATCGTTTCTTGCCTTCGTCCTTGGTGAAGTATCCAGGAACCCTCAGAGAGAGGGGCACGTGTCAGATACAGTGGTGGCAATCTTTTTTTGGCCTGTGAGCAGCTGTGACTGGGGAAAAGAAGGGTTTTTGGGAGATGAATATATGGGCCTGAGCGAGCTGCATTGGGAAATGCTCTCAGGAAATGGATTTTTATTGTTGTTTGGTCTTGAAGCGCATCCCTACTCTGCCCTGCGGCTAACATGGCACAGCCGGAAATCCGGCACGTGGCCATCGGGGCAGCGCGGCGCCTATTGAGACATCAAGGGGATTATGGACATGGTGTAGCCGCAAGAAAAAGCCGGCTCGCGGCCGAGGAGCCGCGGGGTTGGGCTGCAGAGGTTCAGCGCTTGCCCCTTCCTCGAGATTTAGTGCATCCGCAGACCCTCATTGGGGTCAGAGTGGCTCCCTGGGAGAGGCAAGCGCCGGCGGTGACCGGCAGCTTGGGCAGGGATGGGGTCCCAGCTCTTCGCTGTTTCTTCTCATATTTGGGCTGTCTTAGCTGGGATGTACCACTTGTACAGCCGCTTTGTAACCTGCTCTGAGAAAAGTCTTCTGGTGCGGAGCCGAGTTTGCCCTTATTGCCGTGGTGTTCCAGAAGCGCGGCTCTTGGAGAGCAGTGGGTAAATACCTCCCAGTGGGAGTGGAGGGATGAGCCATACCTCCGAAAACCGGCTCCTCTGGCCACTTGCCCCCCTCTGCTCGTCATGAGCTGAATCGTCCCCGTGGGCTCCAGCTCTGGAAACTTGAAAAGATTTAAATGTTAAAAAGCCGTGCCGTAAAAGAGTGTTAATACTTTGCTAAGCAGTTATATGGGGGAATAGCTGTTTGCCTTGTCCTTTCCCTGTATATAAGTATATATATCTTTTATAACAGGTTATAACCGCTAGCAAGTGTTTCCGATTAAATTCGTGATTTCCCCCTCTACAGGCTGCTGATTTACGGCAAGTACTGCAGCCACATGGAGTACGCCCAGAACACACTCAACCACCTCCTCGCCAACAGGGAGGACGTCAGGCAGAAGGTGGAGGTGAGCGGGCAGGGGTTGTGGGGGCCAAGGGCTGCCCCCCCTGCCTTCCCCCTAGTCACCGGGTTTCGGAAGGACTGGCTGGAGCTGAGAATGGCATGTTGGGAATGTTGGATTTAGCAAGAGAAGGGGGGAGGGACATGGGGATGAGTCAGTGCTGCCCAGAGAGGGAGCAAAGCTGGGGGTTATCTTGTCCTGATCCCCTGCTTTGCCCCTTCATCTCCCTGCCAGACACACTGGTCTCCCCCCTCCTCTCCCCCCAAGTTTATCCAAGTTAAACTAAGCCAAGTGATTTTATTTGAGTGGGACTGTGGACAACTTCCTCTTTGAGTGGCTCAGGGAGACCCAAAGGCCCCCGAGCATCCCCGAGCCAGGAGCCGAGTGGTTTTCCAAGGTCAGACGCAGCATCGGGGACAGGCAGAGGCGAGCCCAGGTCCCCAGGCGAACGCCCGGATTATTCCCCAGTCCGCCTTCCCCAGCGTAAAGGCTTAGTGTAAATAGGGGCTGAGCCAGACATTAAGTAAATCAAAGGAGCCCCAGAAGGGATGCATTGTTTGAGCTGCTGTTTCTACCCATCCTTAATTCCTGCTTTGGTTTTGATGCTAATCTGAATTTGCTGGGTTGTCTGTACACGTTACCTCGTTTTCTACAAACGCTCTTTGATTTTCCGTGCGAAGTAGCAACCCGATTCAGGGATAAAGCTGCATTTAATCATTTTTAAAAACGTGTTGCCTGGATCGTGCATCGAGCCCAGTGGCTGTAACATCCAGTTCCCCCATGATTTGCCTTTCTCTCCCTCCCTCGTGGCAGCTCCGCTCATCTTCCTCGGGGAGGGGGGGGGCGCACATGGGGGCTCTCAGTGGAGTCACGTATCTAAATGGGTCTGGGCGAAGGCAGCAGTCGCAAAACTTCCTGCGATCACATTAGCTCATCTTAATGACTTAATGCTTATCAGCGAAGCCACAGCCGCTGTCTGCGTGCTTGCTTCCAGCCCCTCGCAAATAAAATGCATTAGTTCAAGCCGTCGAGGAGGTGAGTTAAGCTAATGCGTTTCATTTGACATTTCCCGAGGTCTGAGAGCATTCATGTGCTCCCCTAATGAGCAGTATCTCATTAAGCTGGGAGGAGCTCAGTTGCATGAGAATGTCTGTATTTTAGGGTCCAGCCCTTGTGTTTTATAACCCTCTGCGGCGGGGCCCTGGCACTGGCTGGGTGCGTGCAGCGACCACGAGCCATTTCTCATCCCAACTGAGTTCACAGAAACACAACGTTACAGTCGCAGGACGTTCCAGGCTTTATCTGTGGGGGAACCGTTGTTTTCCCCCAGCTGCTTCACCACTCGTGTATTGTTTTCTGTAACAGGAATGCACACTAAAGGTTCAAGACGGGAAATTTAAATTGCAAGACCTGCTGGTGGTTCCAATGCAAAGAGTTTTGAAATATCATCTCCTGTTAAAAGTAAGTGTTTCAGCGTTGGCACTCCTCTCCAGCTGCCATCCTTGCTGTAGCATCTTTCAGCTTTTACAGTGGAGAGTGAATTATAGCCGAATGAGGGGGTTTTTTTTCCCCCTTCAAATGAAATAATTACTAGAGCTACTTAACACGACATAATATTTGTGCTGCCTCTTAAAGTACAGTGACCTAGGGTAATTCTGCACTTGTTAGCCACAAGAGGCAGTTAATGAATATAAAATAAGCTTGCATATAATCTGATTATGTGTGAAATTCCTCCCGTCAACTCCGTGCAACAGATCTCTCGGGCACCAGCCGCTTGGCGTGTTCCCCGTCCTACGGCTGCGGCCGCAGCCACCCGTCCCGGCGTCCCTGCCACCAGCCTGGCAGCAGGCTGGGGTGTGGGCAGCTTTCCTAGCACACACAAACTCTTTATTTTTATTTTTTTATCTTTTTTTTTCAGGAGCTGCTCAGCCATTCGTCGGACCGACCAGAGAAGCAGCAGCTGAAGGAGGCTCTGGAAGCGATGCAGGTACAGGAGGGTGAGAGCAGCGGTGGGGGCTGCGCTGGGCTGGGGGTGCTTCCAGACAGCACAGACTTAGATGGAAAATCCATCCAAGAGCCCGAGGGAAGGCAGCTTCTCCTCCTTTTGGACACGCGCGTGTATATTGATTGCCATTTGATGCGATTGCTTCGCTGCGGATCTGTAGGCATCGCTGTTATCTTCCTCCTTAAGCAGCTGGGGAAGCTGGTATTTGTTGACAAGTTACGACTTTTCACTAATTACTATTGTGTGTAAAGAGGCCGTGCCAGATTCGGCTCTTGTTTTCGCTGGGAGGGATCTGGAGGAACTCCAGTCGCATCAGCAAGTTGGGGAGTATGGCAGAAATGGGAGCAGAGCGTTGCCTGCGCACCATTTCCCAGGCTGCTGGTTGGGAATCCTTTCATCCACGTTTTTTTTTTTTTTATTGAGGGGAAAATGCTCTTTCCACAAATGAAGACTTCTGCTGTCAAAATTTTGCTTCGTTTAAAGTGGTTTTTTGAGCTGAACCCCCCCCAAGATCTCAGGAAAACCATCAGCGACAAAAAATAAAATCATCCAAATGTTTTCTGACTTGGACACGTTCCCGCCCTGCACCCTCCCACCACGGGACCATCGTTGGTAGAGTCTGACGTGAGGATGGTCCTCAGCTCCAGGTTTTCTCTTTGGAGAGCACTGCAGGATTCGTGCCTGGGCTCGCTCTCGTGTTTTCGGGTCACTTTGTTTTCTGCCTCTGAGCCACAGCTTTTGTAATGACATTGCATTTCCCAGCACTTACATAAGTTGGGTGACCTTTTCAGCCGTTATCCCTGCAAGCCCGGGAATCCAGAGCCGATGTGTTGGTCGCTTTACAGTTAAGGTTGTTTGAAGGACGTTGCATTCGCGGCGCCGTGGCCTCAAACGAGCGCTAAACCTGGTGACAGTTGGTAAAGTGTTATGGCCTCATAATACAGCACCCACCAATACCACTGCTAATAAATAAATGTACATACGCTCCGGCTGCACAGCAGACTCAGCATTTTTTGGGAGGAAGCTGCCAATAGCCATCAACCAGGTTTTTCTGTTTCATCTCTCTCGCAGGAGAGCGCCGGTGCAGTTCAGACCGCGCTGGGCTCGGCAGGGGCGCAGGAAGCCATGCAGTTTGGTTTTAATTGATTTGTAAACCAAGACTTAACTTACAAGTAATGTTTTTCATCACGATTCCAGCCTTTCTGTCTGCCGTGCTGGTCGGCAGCAGACATTGCTGCCGTCTGGGGCGAGAGCCATGCCGGGGGGTGAACAGAGCTACGTTTCCCAAAGGGATTCACCTCCCTTTTATTTTGCCCGGGTGGTTGTTTGTGCAAGGCAGGGGCAGGATTTGCCCCCTAAAAATGGCACGTGGGGGTGTCGGTGCAGGTACCAACACTCCAGCTGAGTACGCAGAACCGAGCCCCCGGGTGATGGTGGGGGCAAGGCAGGTTCCCAGTTAAATCCCGCAGCCCAGGTTTGCGCGTTGCCGTTGCTGTTCCAAATCAGGGTTGATCCTGGGATCGTGCTTCCCCTCGGCGCAGGAGGATGGGCTGCTCAGCAGGAGGGAGCTGAGGTCAAGGCTCGAGCGTGGTGGAGGATGCTGCTTCGTAAAGCTTTTGGCTTTGTCATTCTTCATAACCATCCCTGCCACCACCCCGGTGGGGTGTTTTGTGATGTTACAAGTATTGTCACATAGATTTGTGATTATCGTCTGTGATTAACCCTTCTTATGTTGGGAAGCTGAGGAAGGTCTGACCCGGAGGGGATGTCTTAAAAAATCCTGTGTTCGGATTTAATCCAAGTTGACAAGAGCTATTGTTGAGGACAGGGAGGCAGGGAGCTGATAAGAAGCAAACAGGCACAGAAACTACGCTCCGAAGGGTGTTAAGGAGTTGTTTTAGTGGAAGGGATAGGATTCTTTCCCTTTGATGGGTCAAAATTTGGGTAAGCAAGGAATTTTTCAGGGCAGAACAAGCTCCATCGAGAGTCTCCTTATTTTACAACGTAGCCTGTGTGCGGTGGGAGGTGTTGGAGGCCCAGAGGTGTTGGAGATAGGCATGTCCTGGGAAGGATGGAGCGTGAGCATCCCAAGGACTCTCACCAGCTCGGCTGCGATCCGGAGCAGCCAGGGAGGTCTGCTGGAAGCAACTGGGGCAGAGCCAGGTCAAGTGCTGTTCACGGCTAACGTGCAGCTGGGTGTCCAAAGCGGTTATTTTACAGACATGGGTGTTTTGGCAGCAGAGACTGGCTCGCAGCTTTTG
>VZSF01005685.1:580229-601341 GCA_013398295.1 Chionis minor | reverse complement strand
CGCCTTTTGTTCCGGGGGGGGGGGGGATGAAGGGGATCACGGTGATGAAAGCTGGGAGGGAAGGATGCTGCCGGGGCAGGGGGTGCCTGGCTGCTCGCCCGGGCTCTTGCCAGGTGAAAGTCGCGGGTCGGGTTTGCCGCGCTGCACTGGATTCGTGCATTGCCCTCTTCTGGGAAATGGGAAAAATCACAGCGCCTGCCTGGTTCAGCAGTGCAAGCACAAAAAAAACCCCCTGTGCTCCCGGTGTCCTGGGCTGCTGCTTCAATCCTGGTCTGAGTCCGGAGGGCAGAGGGGAGTGCAGCCTCGGGGAGCTGAGCTCCTGTGTTTTCTGCTTCGGTGAGGTACTAGTTTCATCTGGAAAATAAAAATCAGCATTCACTTTTCTTTTAAGGACTTGGCCATGTACATAAATGAAGTAAAGAGGGACAAAGAGACTTTAAAGAAGATAAGTGAATTTCAGAGCTCTATAGAAAATCTGGTAAGTTGGAAAATCCTCTTGCTCCTTCGATTTATTGTTAATGTATTTGCTTTTTCTGTGCAATTCCTGCTGAATCTGGTGACCCAAGAAAGATCCCCATGTGTTCGGACGCTCCCTTGTCATTGACTGGTTTTGCTGACGGTGCAGAAGGGGTTGCTACATCACAAAACGGATTTGGCTGTGATGGAGCGTGACTTCTGCCGGTGGTGTTAAACTGAAAATGTGTCTCAAACTTTTTCTCATGTTATTAGTGGGAGACCCCAGAATTCCCTAGATCAGCTATCTGTCTGTTACTTGAAGTGGGTTTTCTTTTGCCGTTAAGAGGACAGAGGTTAACTGAAAGTGTCCCAAGGCCCTTTGGAGGAGAAGGGCACATGTAATATGTGCCTAATCCCAAAATCCTAACCAGACGCTGTAAGGACAACCTCATCCTCCAAACTCCAGAGGTATCGGACACTGGGTGCCATTACTGCGCATCGGCTGACCCTGTGCAAACTGTCACTCACTCCTGCCCCGAACAAGCCCATTAATTTAATATTCAGTGGCCGAGCTTCAAGCTAACGAGCTTTTTCCCACATTTGCCAGGGGGGTGGGAGGGGAGGGCTGGTCGGCTGCGGGCGCAGCTGCTCTGCCGTCATGCTTTACGCTGGGGTAATGCAATTTGGGGGCTGACACCTGAGATGTTTCAAAAGGGCTGATGGAGGGTGATGCCGGGGGCTGCCCACCCCGAGGGCTTCCTGGAGGGGGCCTGCGTTTGGGGGCCTTTAAGCCTTGACTTCATTTGAAAACGATCGACTTCTAATTGACAGTTATTTAACAGATGGAGACAAAATCCTTGATTTTTCAAGAGAAACGGGCAAAAATTCTCTGGTGGGATGTGGGCCGTTGCGGCTCACAGGTTTTGATTGAAGCAGTCATGATAATCCTCATCCGCGCGAGCAATCAGACGTCATGCTCCGTGAAAACGGGAATGTAAATGGGGGCAAGAAGCAGCCGCTTCGCCTCCTTTCAGCAGCCAGGGAGCAGGTTTGACACGCGGGAGATGAGATGTTAGCAAAGCAGTCGCTCCTGCCTGCAGATCAATCCCACGCACGTTCTGCTCCCTGTTTCCTTTCGTTGCACCGGGCAGGACGTTGCGGAGTGATTGGTGTTATGTACACAGAGCCTACACGGCACAGCAGTGAAATAATGACGGGCTGTACACACAGCTGTGGGAAATATTTATTTTCCTGACCGGCAGCGATGTTTCACAATATTTTGTCCCCCTCTAAGAACTGTGCAAGGGGACTGATTCCCGTGGCCTGGCGGCCGTGCTGCACCGAGCAACGTTTGCAGGGGCTTTTGAGCCAAAAGACAAACTGCCCAAACCCTTGGGCTGGGTTCCAGCCTCCCCAAAATTTCCAGTCTTGGCTCAGGATGGGAATCAAAACTACTATGGCTCTGGTTCTGGTTTTGTGGAAATCGCTGGAAAATAGCTTATTTTGTGGAGGTTTTGCGTTCTGGATCCCAGAACGCAAAAAGCAAAAATGCTTTGACTGCTGAGCCTTGCCCTGGGATGCTGGTGCTGGAGCTCCGGGGATCTCCCGTGGTCCCATTCCTGATGCTAGGGCCATGCTCACGCACTGGCTCCCCTTGGCGAGGGTGATGCTGTTCCCAGCAGCTTCAGCAGCTCGAGGCAGGACTGGAGGTTGCCCCCAGCACACCCCGTGATCCGGGCAGGTTTGGGTTTGTTTCCAAAGCTCTGCTTTGCTTTCTGCAGCAAGTGAAGCTGGAGGAGTTTGGGAGGCCAAAGATCGATGGCGAGCTGAAGGTCCGCTCCATAGTCAACCACACCAAGCAGGACAGGTGAGCAAGCAACAGCACTTGGAAGTTTCCCCAAAATAATGTGCCTTCGTTGGGCGATTCCCCTTGTGCTCATTTATTCAATTATTGCCTCGAGTTGCACTGACAGAAACCACCATCCATGTGAAATTACAGCCCAGTTAGAGCATTGAGCCGCGCTGGCTGGGAAGCTCTGCAGAGTTTTCCAAATACTTCCCCTTGAATGGGGACTTTAATGAGATGTTTGACTGGATTGCTTGTTTATTTGCTTGCTTTGGGCAGGTATTTATTTTTATTTGATAAAGTGGTGATCGTCTGCAAAAGGAAAGGATACAATTATGAGCTGAAAGAAATTATTGAGCTGCTCTTCCACAAGATGACTGATGACCCTATGAATAACAAGGACATTAAGAAGGTAGGTGGACCGGGGATTAGCTCTGCTGGAGAGCATTTTGGAACTGTTTGGGGCAGTCCTTGGGTAGTACATTCTTATTAGCCTTTTAAAATAGAAACAGAGCTTGCAAAAAGCTGGAAAATAAGTGCTCAGCTTTCAGGGCAGCCTTACAGAGCGCTGGGAGATGTTTATTAATGTGGGGCTGGGCTTGATCCTTGACCTATGTCCTGGCAAAACAGCCCTGAAGAGGCTGGGATGACAGGAGTTAAGGAGAGAGGAAGCTGCTCCCTGCTTTCTGGCCCGCCGGTGGCGAGGGACGGGCAGGGAGCAAATGTCAGACGGGGCGGAGAGGAGGGCAGGGAGGGAAGGTCCGTGCGGATGCTCTCGCTCCCACGAGGCGCGGGGTGGAGGAGCCTGGGAAGGCAGCGTGAGCGTTGCCGACCAGCCTGCCAAAATCCGCACTCGGAGCACGGTTGGCCACTGAAAGAACATCATTTTGCCAGTGGTTTGAGGTTTAGTCTGCGCTCATGAAGGAAAACCTCCCAGCTATTGGTTTAGCAGAGACCCATTAGCTTAATCCACTTACATGCAGCGGGAAGAGGTATTGTACAGATGGGATCAGTGACATTTGGGTAAGAATAGCCAATTTTGCCACTTGGATGCTGAAGAAATGCTGCTGGCTTTGTGTTTTAATGAAATATATTTCCACTTTGCTCTCCTATGCTTTCTAGTCTCATGGAAAAATGGTAAGCAAAGCACACAATTTTCTCTCGTGTTTTTCTGTGCGGTGTTGTAACGAGACAGGCAGAGCATATGTGCAGTGGGCAGGTCAGATGCTCCTCCTGGGCTGTCAGTTGCTGTCAGGGAGAGATATAATGGCTGGGAAGGATCCACTGGAGCAGAAAAATCTGGGTTCTCTCATCTGCCACCATAAAATGCTATTTGGCCCCGGTGCACAGTGCCAAGTCGATTCAGGCATCATTAGTTGTGATGTGTTAGAGAAACATGAAGCTTTTCTTCCCCCTTCCCTGCTGTCACCTATGCAAAGTCCTTCCGAGGAAGGCGCGGGGGCAGGCACTGGGAGCAGTTTTTAAGGTGCCTGAAGGGAAGTGCGGTGCAATTTGCTGCTTAGGAGTTGGCAGGCCAGCGGTCCGGTCAGCGCTCTCGTTTTCTCTTGCAGTGGTCGTACGGCTTCTACCTAATTCACCTGCAGGGGAAGCAGGGCTTCCAGTTCTTCTGCAAGACGGAGGAAATGAAGAGGAAGTGGATGGAGCAGTTCGAAATGGCAATGTGAGCATGAGGGGCTGCTCTAGCCCTGGTGTGCAGTCGCCAAACGCGGGGGAGCGGTGTCTTGGACCAGCAGGTCACTGGCCACCAGCCCCAATAGCAAAGCATGTGATGGGGAAGCTTGTGTGGGCTTGCTGGATGGGTCCCTGTGCCAAGGGAGCTCAGGTCCAGCATGGAAGCACCTACCCTGAGCATCTGCACCAGCGCATGGGTGGTACATGTCTGAAATGACACCTTGCCATGGTGTCAGGCTGTGCGGGGAGCACCGAGCCGGCGCCGGATAAAGGCGTTGCAGGAGGGGGGGGCTGCTGCTGCGGGGAGCTGGTCCTGGGCAGAGCAGGATCTGACCCGCACGGGTCTGGGCCATTGATTGACTCGGGCAAGGGTCAGATCCGTGAATGTTGTCCCAGGGGAAGGCCGATGGGCAAAATCCTCTCTTTGCCCAGTCAAGCCCCGAGTCTGCTTTCACACTTGATCTCGTATCTGTTCGTGCGGTTTCCAAACTTCGACTGAAATGCAAACAGCAGCTGCTGTGGCGGGTCACAAGTGCAGTGTGACAGGTTGATAACCCCCCGGTCCTTTCCCTTAGGTCCAACATAAAGCCAGAGAAAGCCAATGCAAATCACCATAACTTCCAGATGTACACATTTGAAAAGACTACCAACTGCAAAGCCTGCAGGATGTTCCTAAGGTGAGCGGCATCCATCCAGCTTTTCTGCAGCTGCATTAAAACGTGGGAAGACAATCTCAAAGCTGGGGCTGAATTAGGACTTTCTGACTTTTTTTGCACAGAGGAACCTTCTACCAGGGCTATCTTTGCCCCAAATGCGGAGCAGGTGCTCACAAGGAGTGCTTGGAGATCATTCCTCCCTGCAAGATGGGTGAGTTATTTCGCATCATGGGCAGCTTGTGCCAAGGAGGTGAATGAATGTGAATGGTCCGAAAGATCTGCTGTATAAAGCACTAATGTTCGTTAATGCAGAACAAAATCTTAAGTACGCTCCCACCCACCTCCCAGGGCTGTAATTCACATTGGCTGGTGGTTTAAAGAATAAACCAACCAACCACCCAACCAGCCTCCCCCCCAAAACAAAGAGCCGAGTCCCACGTATGTGAGAGGATCACGGCAGCTCCGTGTGGGATGCACCCAGCCCTCGTGCTGGGAGGGCATTTAGATGAGGAATTCCTCATCAGAACATGTTGGTTAGTGAAAGCGGGAGGGTCTGCACCAGGAATCACATTCTGATGAGGAGACACCTCGTCTCCACATCCTAAACACCCCATAGTACAGCAAAAATTTGTGTCCTGGGTCAAAATTGGGCAAAGCGAGTGCCTCTGCTCACCCAGGTCAGAGCCCTCGCGCTGCTTGTACTGTCACGGGGTGGCTTTGGGGAGGTTTTGGGTGGGGAGTGGAGGGAGGAAGAGCAAAATGGCAGAACTGTGCAAGTGAGAAAATGTCCTTGTCTGGCTCCAGTCCCTCCCCAGGTCTTGCCCACCCAGTGCAGAGCAGTGACTGGAGTGTCCCCAGCCTCTGCTTTGTGCTTCCGCCAGGAAGTTCAAGCACTGATGCCAGTTTATTGATACTCACGGCATCAAGAGAAACAGAAAATGGGGTTTGTTGCCCGTTACATTAACCACCTATTTCACCATTTCTCTTGCAGGCTCTTCAGCAGACCAGGTACGTCGTTTGTCGGTCCTTTTCCTTCACTCTCCTCTGCCTTGGGCAGAGCCTGTATCCTTGCCTGCTCCGGGTGTGGGTAGCTCATGGGAAGAGCCAGCACCAGCCTCAGGGGGGTCCCAGCAACTCGGGGGGCAGGACTGGAGACCAGTGGCCTCCTCTCCAGCCTAAAACTGGCCTGGTTTGTGCAGCACCACAGCCCCTGGGAGGTGGCAGCAGCCAGATGGGGTAGGCACCAAGGGCTGGGGGGTACCAGGGAGGTTTCAGGAGAGGGTTTCTCATCCCGGTGGTGAGACCGCTGTGTCCTCACAGAGACTTTTTCCTCTCTCTCTGCAGGATTCACTGAGTGCTGGACCTGGTAAGGGCATTACTGTATCGCAGGAGGGCAAGTAGAGACAGCGTCTCGATTGTGGCTGCGGGTGTTGAGGACATGGGAGGGGGAGGCTCCCTTCGAAAGCAAGGAGCATTAGTAGCTGCAGAAGGGTCCTGTGCCGCCCTCAGAGCAAGCGATGGGGTGCCAAAGTGTCTCCTGTCCCTGCTCCCCAAAGCAGCAGGTTGGGGCTCCTGCGGGAAGAGCTGGGTCCTCCCTGGGCTCAGCCCTCTCCTGCTGCACTGCGTCGGTTTTTTGGGTGCGTTGGTGCCTCTGGCCAGCTCTGCCAGGGTAGAGCTTCTGCACGTCACGCCAGTGATGGAGGAGAGCCTGGCCGACCTCCTTGTGCCAGATCGTCCTTCAAAGCAGAGCACACGCGTCCTGGCAGGGAGGGTTTTTGAGGAAGGAGAGCATCTTCCCACCGGCGCGTGTCCGGTGTGCTGCAGGGCCATTAGTCCTGATGGTTACTGCAATACTGTTTGATTATTTTTTTTCTTTGCTTAAAACTAGCCTTGAGAGAGTGCTGGGCCTGCCCTGCCCGTGCTCTGGCTTGAAGGAGAAGGAACAATTTGTTTTTGTGCTTTTTCGTTCGGAAGGAAAGCCAAGCCTGGCAAAAAGAAACCTGAATCAAATTGGTGGTTAAAAAAAGAAAGCACAGAGTGCTCTCGCTGGGCAGGGAGAGGCAGAGGTGGGGAAGCACTTTGAGGATAAACACTGTGGTTTTAGTCGAGTTGGGGAAGCTTATTTAATGTGCAGTTGTTTGCGAGACAGCTGGACTTTGGCTGCGAGCTTCAGGGGCGTTTGGGCCCCAGGTCTGGCTGAAACTCAGTGGAAGCCGAGCGTTCTCTGGTCCCTTTGCAATCGCGGGTGTCAGCGCTGGACCCGGCGGGGTTTGGTGCCGGCCAGGTATTCCCTAACGAGAGCCGGTCTACAACGGCGAGCTCCGGTCCAGGGGCAGGGCTGGGAGTTGGAGCTTTGGTTTGGCTCCGTCCTTCTTGGGTTTATTTTTGCCCAGTGAACTCAGCCATCCATGTAACTGCAGGGGCCAAGACCGTTCTCTGTGGGCTCTCTTCCTTTCTGCTTTCACGCTTTCTGCCCCAAATCCTGCCTGCTGGTGCCGCTAGATTTGTAGATCACAGGATAAGGGACAACAGACTTGGCGGGGGGGAGATTATTTCTGGTTTGGTTTTTTTTTTCTTAAGTGGGACAAGGTGCTGAAACTGTTTTGCATCTGTTCCAGGTCCTAAAATGGTGGCGGTGCAGAATTACCATGGAAACCCAGCCCCCCCTGGGAAACCGGTGCTGACGTTTCAAATTGGGGACGTGATTGAGCTGCTGAGGGGGGACCCTGACTCGCCGTGGTGGGAGGTGAGAGCAGTTTCCCTTGGAAAATTCCCAGGAAGTTTTAAACCAGGGAACTCTGCATCGTCCCTTTTATACATGGGCTTTCCCAGAGTTCAGGGATGTGCTGGGGGTCTGGAGCCGGGGGAACCACGAGGCAATTTGGAGCCTCTCCCCATCCCTGCACGGCGAAAACGTTGCTCCCACTGTCCACATCCCGGTCTGACGCCCGCCTTGGCTTTGCAGGGGCGGCTGCTGCAGACGAAGAAGTCGGGTTATTTCCCCAGCTCGTCAGTAAAGCCCTGCCCCGTCGACGCGAGGGTAAGTGCCAAAGAGGAGATGGAGCCGGGAACACCTGGGGGAGCACAGGGACAGGTGCTGGGGGCTGTCACAGGAGGTGCCGCTGCAGCGGTGCCTGTTGCTCTTCTCAGCCATCTGCTTGAGACCTTGGTCCTTCCAGTAAGTCCCTGGACCTTGAATGAGGCCTTTTATTGTGGCCAAATTAGCGAGGAAGTGGCTCCATCATCCCATGGGTGCAAATAGCTGGTCAGGTTGGTCTTGACTCTGTTCCCAAGGTTGGGGTTGGTGTGACCAGGTCAAGACCCCCTTCCTCCTCTGCGGGGCTGACTCGGGAGCAGAGCACTCGAGATCAGTCACATTACAGGAAAACTGCACTTTATTTATTTTAATTTTTTTTAAAACTGTGTTTCGTAATGCTCTCAGATGCTTCCCACTTAAAAAACGCTCAGGTAAATGAAAAAATGCAGCACGCTCCTCACAGCTGGGAGGCTGAGAGAGAAATGCTCAGCTACAACACTGCCCTCCGCTGCCGAAGCCAGTAATTCCGAAGCAGTTTGGCAGACAAGAACCCTCCCGTGGAGAGGGGCATCTCGCACGTGATCTATAGCCTGACGAGCCGCCGGCTCATCGGTAATAATCAATGCTCTCTTTGCAGCCTCCCAATAGCCGGCCGCCCTCGCGGGAGATAGACTACACGGCGTACCCATGGTGAGTCGCCCTGCCTGCTGCTGGACACGGCCTTCCCCTGGCCGTGGAGATAGATCAGCCTTGCCTTTTAATTGTCACTTTGTCAGGAATGCACTCTTACGACGAATTATGGCTGCGCGTTGGCAACGCTTTGCATCCCACCTCCCCTGTGGCCACGGGGCAGCCGCTGCAGCAGCGTCTGGGTGGTGAAACCTGGTGCAGCCCTCGCAGCGTCACTGGGGATTTCTTCACTAATGGAGAGGGTCAGAGGCAAAAGGAGAGATGCTGGTTGCTCTTCCCATTTTCTGCGCTTTCCATGCCCCAAAAAAAGTTTTGGGAGGAAGGAAGCAATTCCTACCTTGGCAGGAGAGGCTGCGCTTGGCTTGGCTCCTCCTCCTTCCCTCCAGCTCCAGCCGGGTTTGCAAATTGATGAGTCTAAATTATCCCCACTCCCCAGCTCTTGCTGAAGCCTTGTTTACTTGGGGACTGATTCCCAATTAGTGGGATGTTCTAGGTGTAAGATACTTCAAAGAGAAGAGGTTACACTCTGTGTCACTCACTCTCTTTGTTCAGCCGCTGAGCACTGATCTCGGGGCACTTTCCTTTCTTCTCAGGAAGTTTTGGATGAGACCTACTTTCCTTCTCAACGTTCACGCCTTGAAAAAAAAGATGCATCTTTTTTGTCTAAAACATGCCTATTTTAAAGATAGGCGTTAATTTTTAGTTCATTAAATTAATTAGTTAACCTCTGGGCTCAGGTTCGCAGGGAACATGGAGCGGCAGCAGACAGACAACCTGCTGAAGTCTCACGTCAGCGGCACCTACCTGATCCGGGAGCGACCGGCCGAGGCCGAGCGCTTTGCCATCAGTATTAAGTGAGTAATACTTAATTAATACTTAATTAATTAACTTAATAGTTAATTTAGTAACTTGGCATTACTCACTCGCAGAGGGCGAGACGGGGCTGCAGCACACGGCCGTGTTTTCTTCAGCACCTTTGCTACCATTGGCAGGTTCAACGAGGAGGTGAAGCACATCAAGGTGGTGGAGAAGGACAACTGGATTCACATCACAGAAGCCAAGAAGTTTGAAAGCTTGCTGGTAAGTTTATGTAGCCCCTTTGAGCGCCTGCACCATCCCTGCAAGTCACGCAGAGGACGGCGGAGACAGCCAGGTGCCTCTCCATCCTTCCCAGGAGCTGGTCGAGTACTACCAGAGCCACTCGTTGAAGGAGAGCTTCAAGCAGCTGGACACGACGCTGAAATACCCCTATAAATCTCGGGAGCGCTCTACCTCCAGGACCTTCACCCGCTCTCCAGGTAAAACCCAGCTCAGCCGGGCAGGCGGACGCCGTTAAACTTGTGATGGAAAATCTCAGCCTTTCGGAAGGGGCAGGAGCACCAGCTGGACGAAGGGATCTGTAGCTTTGCTGTAGGGCTTGAGCCCCCCAGTTTGCAAACGAGTCTCCTGCTCGGCTGGGGGCATTTTGAGGATGGGTCTCACAGGAGGTGGTGGGGGTCAGGGGGTGTCCGGCCAAGCTGGGGCTGCCTGGCATTGCTCCTCCGAGCTCCTGCAGCCTCCCAGGGAGAGCCTTTGCTGGGGGAGGCTGGTTTCCCTCCTGGGGTTTTGCACCCTGTGCTTTGGGGGTGTTTTGCCACCCCTGGGATTTTTTTTTTTTTTTCCTTTAATGGAGACGGTGGGAGAAATGGTAAGTCTCTGTGTAAAATAAGAAACAAAACAAAAAAAAAAAAAGAAAAGAGAAAAAAATCCAAACAAATGGAAAGCAACATGTGCATTAGTGCAAAATGTTCTGTTTTGTCTAAAAGCCAGAGGGCAGAAATGGCTACTTTGTGGGGAAAAATGCATTTTTAAAAAACTTTTTCCATGGTATGTTTCAAAAAGGATACCAAAGGAAGATAGTTTTAAAAAGCTTAATAATATCCTTTCGCATGAGCTACAGCCCTAGGATGACTTTGGAAGCCTCGCGCTGGCTGGGGGGCTGCGGCCGGTCCTGCCACTGGCTGTCCCAGCTCCGAGCCCCCATGCAAAACCTTCTGCATGCTTTGCCCCATCGGCTTTTAAAGCACTGTGCATTATAATATTATTTTTTTTTTTAATTTCCTTTTTAATGCGTGTTCTGCCTCTTTCTGTTTCTCTCTAACCTCTTTGCAGCCTCCTGCGCTTCCTACAACTTTTCTTTTCTCAGTCCTCAGGGCCTCAACTTTTCTTCTCAGAGCTCCTCCAGTCCCTTCTGGTCAGGTACCAGTGCCGGAGAGACCTGCTGCCTTCCCCAGGCTGCAGCGTCCCCAGCTTGAAAGCCATCGCCAGCAGGACCCACGGGGTCCCCGCTGTCCCTCCGTCACCCACAGGCAGTTCAGGGGGTCCCCAGTGCCGCCCTGGGGCACAGCCTGGAAATAAGTTAATTAACCATGGCTTGGCTGGAAGCAAAACGCACTCCCCCCCCTCTCCCCGAAATCAAGGCAGGGAGGAGACGGGGTTGTCACGATTTGAGAAAGGGGACTAAAATTAATGAAAAAGCAAATCTAGTGCATTGGGATCTCATGATGTACTTCAAGCTCGACCTGCTTATCCCCTGTGTTTCACCAAACGAGCATTGGCATCCCACCATCTTCCAGACCGTGTCTCCTTGCTCTACAAGGAGAACATCTCAATGTCTGGCAGTTTTTGAGCTCTGGTGTCTGCGGCTGCTCAGGAGCCCCTTGCTGAGGGGACGGGATGGGATGGGACGGGACGGGATGGGACAGGGGGAACCTGCGCTCGCAAACGTGCTCTGTGGCTCCGAGTCCCTGCAGAGCGCGGCGGCGTCTGGTTGTTGAACCCCATTGATTTTAACGCGTTACAGACTGGTGTCTGTTTGGCAGGGATCAGAGCAAAACCATTCCAGTTCACCTCTTCCCGTTTAGGCTTTTAACTTTCGGTACTTTCTTTAGGCCGGACAGGGAAAATCATTGTTAAAGCCACGCGTGCTTTCCTTACTGCCATATTTGAGAACACTTAACTTTTCAGGGGTATTAGAACATAATTCTGGGAATTTGGGACCCTTTAACATCACACTAAGTATTGCAGAAAGTAATTTGTGCAGCAGTGGGCCCTGAGCAAGCTCCTGATGAAAGAGCTCAAAGCTGCCGGGATTCTGGCTCCGTTCTCCAGCCTGGCTGCCTGGCGAGGATGGACGAGCCCCCCAGTGATTGCACGTTTGTGTCTGGACTGTCTCCATTGCCATCCTCATCTCCTTCCATCCCGAGTGCTGAAAACCTGGGCAAAGCTTTTCCTCGAAATTAGTTCAACCTTGGTTTGCAAACGTTTTAAAATGGAAATTAATCTTCAAAAGTCCTGGGACAAAAAGGGCAGCTTCACCGAAACACAACGTCCCTTCAGAGTGGGGTCTTTTAATTTTTTATTGGTTTTTTTCTTCTTTTTTTGCAAACTTCAGAGAAGGTGCATTTTTCTCCTCCTCTGCCCATCCCATCCTTCCCACTGTTGCTCTCCAGCCCTCCTTCCCTCTGCTCAGAGGCCGGGGCAGGGAAGCTGAGCGCTGCCCCTGCCTTTCCCCCCATCACCGCTGCTCCTCCTCCTGCCTCTCTGAGCATCCCCTGCCTGAAGCGATGGAGATCCGCGGCGCTGGAGCTGCACCGGTGCTGGTGGAGGCCGGGTGCCGGGACGGCTCACAGGAACGTGCTTCTTGTCACGAGCTGTTGATCAGCGTTAGGGTTTGCAGGGTGTTTTTGCACCTTTCGATCTGTCATGGAACCGAGTTTCCAAGGGTCCTGGCTGCTCCCTGGCAGGGAGGATACTGGGTTAGCAGCTTGTTCCTCCTTGTGGCAAAACATGCAGGTTTTGCTCAGCATTTCTAGGAGACTCCAATCCCAATAACACAAGTTTTTGAAGTAGTTTAAATGCAAGTTGATTTGTGAAATCTATCGACAAGGTGGTGCCATCAGGTGCTGGGAGCTGTGTGGCAGCCAGACCTGATACTGATAGTGGAACAGGATTTTTCCATGATTTCGTTGTTAATTGTGTATTCCTATGAAATCTTTAATTTTACCACCTTCTCACAAAAGTGCCCCTCACCCCAGCGATCCCCACCAAGCCCCTCCTGGACTGTCCTGGTGGGCAGAGAGGGGCTTCCCAAGCCCATGGAGCTGTTTAAAGCCCAGCAGGAATCCAGTTTAACCCCGACTGCCCCAGTCCTTGCAGGGCTGAGCAATTCGGATGAGGCCAGTGCTGCTCCGGGTCGGGGTGTTGCAATGGGAGCCAGCGCCGCGGTGGAAAACCCAGGTTGAACCTCACCAAGCTTTCCCCAGGCTTCGGCTGGTCCCGCGCGGCGCGGCAGCTCCCGACTCCCTCTGCTTTGTCCCCTCGCAGTGTTCACCCCACGGGTCATAGGGACGGCGGTGGCACGATACAACTTCGCGGCGCGGGACATGCGGGAGCTCTCGCTGCGAGAGGGCGACGTGGTGAAGATCTACAGCAGGATCGGCGGGGACCAGGGATGGTGGAAGGGGGAAACCAACGGAAGAGTGAGTGCATCCAGATAACGTCCTGTCCCGTTTCTGCAGTGCACGGTCCTCTCCGCTCTCAACCCGCCCAGCTGGAGCGCGGCCCGCGGTCAGGACAGGAAAATGGCAGGGGGACACGTCCCACTCCGTCTTCCTCTTCTCTGGTTTATGGATGGGCTGCGATCTCGCCAGAGCCACCGCTGTGCTGGGGGTCGGTGCTGTGTGACGGTGCCACGCGACGCCCAGGCTGCGCAGGCAGATGGGAGCATGCGGCGGGCAGGCGGCCACGCCAGCTCGGGCAGCGTCTGAGTCTGCTCTTCCTTAGACCTGCATGGGGGGGATTTATACAGGTGAAAGGCTCGGCATCCCGGGGAAAAGCAGCAGGCTGGTGGCTTGACCTGGTGTCCACTGAGTTTGTAGCGCTGGGGACAGATTCTTCATGCCCTCATCCCTTCTATATCACAGAAAACACGTGTCCAAGGCAATGCTCCATCTCAGATTAGGGTAACAGCCACACCACTTCCCCATCACCCCTGTGCGTCGGGATGTGGGCGCATCCAGCACTGTACAGGTGGCTCACTGGGAACAGCGCGTGGTGGCAGGGGAATAGTCCTGGTGACGGGACAGGAGGGTCCCTGCAGCTCCCCAGTCCCCGGCTCACCTCTCCGCTTCCCCGACAGGTTGGCTGGTTTCCCTCGACGTACGTGGAAGAGGAGGGGGTGCAGTGACCGCGGGGATGCCTGATGGAAAGTCGTCGAGCGCCCAGAGCGAGCCGCTGCAGACCGTGCACACTCGTCCCGACGCCCGCGGCTCCCCGCGAGACGCGGCCGGACGCCTCCCAGGACTGCAATCGCAGCCTCTTTAGCAACCTGTTCCTCTGTACAGTGTGTGTGTGCGCGCGTGCGGCCTCCCTCCTGTTCCGTGTATAGAAGATTGATGGTCTGTTGGATAACGTTGGTGTAGCAGCTGCAGAAGAGTCCCGGGAAAGCCGCGCTCCCCTGCATGGACAGAGCTGAGAGACTCTGCGCGGTGCCCACCAGAGGACGGGGTCCAGGCCCCCTTCAGTGAAGGTGTTTTAAAAGCCACCGTGGTGATGGTGGTGGGAGGGTGAGGCTGAAGGTTTGTGCCCAGGCTGGTGCCTGGGTGTGCCGAGGTGATAATTTGGGGGTTTCTAAGGGGAGGGAGCGACTCAACCCCGAGGAGATGAAGCAGAATTCCCCACCATGCCGCTGGGGCGGGCTGCCGGGGTCAGGATTTCGGCAGTCGCCCAGCAGCACCGCGCTGTGGCCGGGGCGAGGGGACAGAGCGGGGACACACAACCCAGGAGGAGACACCGGCTCTTGCTCATCTCTGAAGGCTGCCAGCTGTGAAACCAGGAGTACGTTTTGACCATCAGACGTAGGCTGGAAGTGGACCTCAAGGTCAGACAGGAGGGGAAAGAGCCGCTTTGGCATCCCAAGCCAGTTTTCTTTACAACCACCTTGAGTCCCACCAGCCTTGCTGTGGGCAGAGGGGGCAGCCCAGGGGGCAGACTGGTCCCACTGGTGAGCAGGAGGTCTCGGCACCTTGAGGACTGGAGAAGTGCTTTGCCCCACAAGGGTTTTGGAGGCCACCAAGGCACTAGGTACAGGCAGAGGAGCGGATGGGACCGTGCATCCGTGGGTCTGTCCTGTGCTTGCTCCCAGCTTGGTCCTGCTGCAGGCAGGACCCCCCCAAGCCAGGCTGATTTTTCTTGCAGCTGTGACACATCCCACCTCACTGAGCTCAGGGGGGCAAAGCCATCTGAGTAAGGGCTACGGTGTCGACTGATTTCTGTCGCGAAGTCGTGAAAGCATCTCTTCTTCCGCGGCTGTGTGCACTCTGGGGGGCTGTGAGCGTTGCCCGTTCTCTTCCTCCCACAGGCTGTTGTTGCTGCTGCTGCTGTCAAGTAAAGGTCCCTTTGTCTTGGCATTGCTGCCGTGTCCCGAGCACTGTCCCTCTGAGTCTCTTCTTTCCCAAGCGCAGCCCCTGTGGTTGGTAGGGAAAGCTGCCGGGTGGAAATCCTGGACATTGTTTTCTGCTGGGCGCTGGCTTTGCTCTCCAGCTCCGGAATTGCCTTCCAAAGTGCAAATATGAACAAATACGTGTGTGAGTGTGCGACAGGGAACAGCATTCCTCTATCCAACCTCTGAGCCACAGGAGCTGCCCTCCAGCCTCTCTGAATAAGTGGCATTTTGAGCTGGTGCTTCCATGCCCTGATGTTGTTCCCCTTGGACTTGGGGTGGTCCTGCCACGGGGCACCATGTTCCTGGTCTAGGCTCTTGGCATTGCGCTGGCACCAGTCTGGGAGATGCCAGCACTGGGTGGGTGAGTGATGGTGCTGCCCTTGGTCCCCGGGATGGGGATAGCACGGCTGCATCCGGAGCCTTGCCGCAAATGGAGCAGCAGTGCCCTGGTCTGGATAAGGAATGGAAGAGTTTGGGGCTCTCAAGGAAAAGGGAAAGATACTAAGTTGGAAATTAAAATGTTGTCGCTCAGTGACAAGCCCGGAGCTGCCCTACTTTGCTGCCCGTCGCTCCTGGAGCCCCACAAGTGTCCCTGCTCCTCATGCCGGGGGGAGGAGTGGGATGGGGTGGGTGCCCACGGGGGGCCTTGCTCTGCGAGGGGACACCGGAGGGGCTCGGGGCTTTCCCAAGGTACTGTTTGGTGCTAACGTCTCCCGGCCAGCCCCTCGGGGTACGCTCAAGGGGGTCCCATTTGCCAGGGGAAACGGGGGGGTGCAGCCTCCTCCTGCGCCCCGCTCCCACTCCGGGAGCTGCGGAGCTGAGGGCGTATTTGGGGGGGATGAGACGCACGCACGCACACACCCCGGGCAACCTCACGATGGCTCATGTTCTGCCTCAGATCCTAAAGCCTTACGCGACCCTCCTGTTGAACGTGGCCGATTTTGCACGGCGGCGAGGGCGTCCCTCCTGGAAGAGCCTGTGCTCTGTCATGGGGAACCTGGCACCGTCTCTCCCTTCCGCCCCAAAGGGATCCCCAACCTCCACCGCTGCCTGCGCTCCCCTCCCAGCCCTGCCAAATCCTCGTCCTTCCCTCCGGAGAGCTCTCCCTCTTGTGTTTACTGTTGTAAAGAAACTTGTTAAAAAGATTGTTTTGTTTGTAAGTAATTATTCAGCCATTTGCCACAATATATATCTGTGAATAAGAAAGGGAAATGTTTTTTTATGATGGCGAGAAAATTGTATATATATTTTAGTTCATCGCAGATCATTCAAAATTGCAATGGGATACATTGGAAAATAATATGTAAATTCCTTGGGTTTTTCCTTTGCACTGCACTAACTGGGGTAGGGTGGAGGGGGTTTAAAGATAAAACTGTTTGTTTATGGACTAGTTTATAGCTGGGAATTTGGAAATCATTTGGAATAGCTTGTAATGCAGGAATAGAAACTTTAGCTGCTACTTAGAAACCCTTTTGCATGTGGTTTTTCCAGACCTTTTTAAGTTACGATACATCAAAGTAAATTCCACAACGAAAAAATAAAGTGTAATTTTGCTGATAGGGGTTTTTTCCCAGCCATGGTTTTTACTGTGCTGGAGGGCTTGGGCTCACATCGGGGTCCTTGTCACTAAAGCCCCCTCAGCTGCGCTGGGGCCGGAGGGGTGGCTTGGCCGTTCCAGGGAAGACGAGTGCTCGCGGGGACAGATCCTTTCCGATGGCTGCCATGAACCGTAAGTGTCCATACCCCTTCCAAAACTCAGAGTAAATCCCTCCTGCAGTGCCAGACACGGCTCTTGGCAGTGAGGCGCCGCTGAAGCCGACCGCTCACCCGTGAGTTCCTTCTCCTTGTTTCTGGAGCAGCTGCTCTCCGGCAGTTGTCCCGCGCTCCTGCCGGGTGGCTTTCCTGGGGCTCCTCTCCCTGCCCGAGCTGAACCGCTGCAGGGTGAGAGGAGGAGTGTGATTTTCTACGGCTTTTAGTCACTCCCGAGTATCGCATTCCAGAATCCCACTCGGCCCTGCACACGGCGGCATTTTCCAGAGGAATAAAGGAAATTGCACAGTTACTTACAAAACACCTGAGGCATCGCTGGAGGTTTCATCCCAGAGCAGGGACGTGAGATGCCACTGTGAGCTGCTGTGTCATTTAATTAATATTTCTTTCTGCTTTTGGAGTCCCCAGTGCTTTCTCCTTCTCCCTCCAGCTTTCACAGGGGCAGCTGAAAGGGGCTGTAGCAACGAGCAGAGGTGTTTTACTCGGAGAAGTAGGACACGAGCTGGGCACTCACTTTCGGGTACTAATTTGGAAAGATGCTGCTCAGGTATTTAGCCTTGGCCAAGGTGATGACACCCGCCTGGGATAAACCCTTTCCCCATTGTTGCTGCTCAGTCTACAGGAAGCTCTCCAACATGCGCCACGTATGAAATACCAGGTTTTGGTACCTGGGTGTTCTCCTGAGCATCGCCCCAGCCCCAAGCAGGTCAGGCATCGCCGGCAGATGCCCACGGTGCAAAAATCCAGCACTAGATCCAGGAATCGACTGATGGCTGCAAGAGCAGGTAAATGCAAAAATCTGCTGCTGGGGACATGCCTGCCAGCGCAGGGGCTGGCTCCTCGGTGGCAGCCGGTGACATCTCACCCTTGGAGGGCTTGGTTGGAGCCGGCAGCGTCGCAGCCTCGGCCAGGTGGGTGCCTCCACCTGCCGACTTCGCTCTGCCCCACGTCCAAACCTCCCCCTGGGCTTTGCACTGGTGAGGGCTGATGCTGCGGGTATAAATGGGGTATTTATTCACCGTGGCCAGGCGCTGTAACCAGAGCGGGAGCAGCATTCCCAGGGCCATTAACAGGAGAATAAACCTCCAGCCATGGCCAAGGCAGCTGGCTGCAGCCCTGCACGGACCCCAGCCGGCCCCAGGAGGGGGGACGCACCAGACACAGGTTTTCTTTTTATTTATTTATTATCATCTCCCGCCCCCAGCGATAGCAGCTGCTGACACAATCTCCCACATGAGCTGGGCTCGCCGGGGAGCTCGGCGGGATCTGAGCAAACACGGCGCTGGGGGTGGTTGCGTTTGCCGGCTGCCCTCTGCTCCGTGCCGCGCAGGGTGACAGCCGCCCCGCGATGTCCCTGTGGCTGGCGCTTGAGCACGCCCCGCAGCCCCGGTGGCCTGTGGCCGGCCGGCGTGTGGCCACCTCCCTCTGCCACCTCAGCTGGGTCCGTGGCACGAGCAGGCACGCCGGCTCCCGTGCCGCCCAGCTCGCTGGAGTCCAAACGGCTGTGCAAGCGGGGTGGGGAAACTGAGGCAGGGGGTTGCCAAGAGCAGAGCTCAGGAGAGCGCTGCCCAGCCGGTCTGCGCAGGATTGAGCCTGCTTTGGATTTGGGGTCACGTACGGATAACACTTTCCCAAGATCGAATCCGGGCTGCGGTGCAGGGGGGAGCGTAGCCGGCTCTTCCCGCTGGCACGGGCTCCAGCGCCGATGGGGACGGTGACGGCGCAGACTCGCAGCCTGGTGCACGCCACGAGCGGTGACAATTTTGTGGCACGCCTGGATAGTCCGTCCCTGCATTAGCCGTAATGTTTGCTGTGACCTAGAAAACTCCAGCTGGCGCACGCAAACCGCTACGCTCCTGTGTTTTATAATTGAAATGAGAATTATAGGGAAAAGATTGAACTGGCTCAGTCTTTCTATACACTGGACTGACCATCCATAAAAATAACCACCCACCCTGGGGCTCGGAGGGACTGAAGTCGCTGTCGCTTTCTGTGCTGCCCGCCCTGAGCCTGGGGAGCAGCTCGGGCTGCTGAACACGTAGTTGGTCTTGTATCGGTTTAGGTCTGGTCTAACCCAAAGGTCGTATTTATAATTAGTATGTGCTGATGAAACGGTTCTGGCCTGTCAAACAGAAACACCCCACTGCAAACAGGAGTTTAGACTTGTTTGCATCTCTGTGGTTATTTTGAGCAATTAGTCCATGGAGAAGTCTGGAGGAATTGGGGCGCTCTCTTTAAAACTTAGAAACCGATTTTATCTCTGGGAGAAGGTGAGAAATGCCGCCTGAGACCGGGGCTGGCGGTGGAACAAGCGCACCCCTCCGCTTCTATTCAAACCCTTCCCAAACCGGTGGAATTTGGATGCAGACTGGGTGCCACGGTGTGTTCAGTGTGCAAGAGCAGAGGCATGGGGTGGTGGGCAGCAGCAGGGGGCTCTTCCCAGGGTCATGGTGCCGTGGAATGACAAAAGCCCCCCAAATCACTGTCCCTGGGCTGCTGGGGGCTCCAGGGGGCCATGGGTGGGTGATGCTGCCTGGGTCACACTTCAGGGACCACGATGCTGCTCGGACCCTGACCCCACCAACCAGCCCAACCCCAGCTCCACCCCGACCTCTGCTTCTCCAAGATATGGGAATCAGACCCTTCAGAGCCGCCTGTAAAGAACATGTGTTGCTTGTGTATCCTGCCCAAACAGGCCCTAATTTCAGGGGTGAGTCCTGAGCAGGAGGAACAATAAACCTTCAAGCTGGGAGATCTAAATCAAGCGTTTATTTTCCTACCCCCTCTAAATTAAATTTTTTTTGGTGTTCCCACCTTCACTTTGAGCTCTTGGGTCTGGCTTAGGAAATGTGTAAATTTATTTTAATTCTGCTCTTAAAATGTAACTGCTGGGAACTCCAGCAGGAGGGTCAGATGGTACTTTTTCCTTGCCGTGTTTGCTTTCTGGCATCCAGCTGACGGCTCCAGCCAGAGCCGAGCGAGCCCGGGAGGCTGCGAGTCCCCACTGGCCCCAGCTGGGCTGTTTGTTCTCTGCTGGGCACCGAGCCGGGAAGAAAAAGCAGCATTTTCCTCCCTGTTTTGAATTTCTCCTCTCTGCCTGACTTCTCCTCTTCGCCGAGAAGCAGCAGAGCCACGGGAAGGGGTAAGAGGGCGGTAAACCCCCTGTTTCCCAGCCGCCTGGGCTGGCTCCACTTGCCAGCTGGTTAATGTTTTTTGCAGGGGACAGCCGCACGGAAGAGGAGGAGGAGGAGGAGGAGAGCATCGGAGGAAGGCAAGGGGCCCCACAGCCGTCGCAGCAGGGAGAGCCAGCCCGGAGCGAGCCTCGCCGGTGAGTGGACCCTGGCGAGCGGCGGCTGCGGGCGGTGGGATCCCGCCGTGGGCTGTCCGAGAAATGGCTGCGAGTGTCGCGGGATTTCCCGGGCGGGAGTTTGCAGCTTTGCTGGGCAGCGGAGAGGGACAATGTGGGGACAGCGGGTGCTTTGGAGGGCGCGTGGCAGCCAGCGGGGGCTCGGTGGGGGTGTGAGCTCTGGGGCAGCCCCCAGCCATGGCCCACGGCTCTCGTGGGAAGGGGTGGTGCTGGCCTGCGAGACCCCACCGTGCCCCGGCTCGTGCACCCAGAACCACGCGCCCGGAGCAAACCCCGAGCCATGTCCCCATCCAGGAGCTGGGGGATCTACAGGCAGGATCTCTCCCTGTCCCCCACCAGCAGCCGTCGCACCACCCTCCCTAGATGGGGAGCAAACTTTGCACCTTCATTGTGGCTCCTGAATGCAAGGGGGGTAAAAAGAAAAAAAGAAAGAAAAAAAGAAAGAAAAGTAGTGGTTTCTGCACACGTGAGCGAGCACAGGAGTTTCTGTGCCCTGTGCATTTCCAAGCCCCTTTTTGAAGTGAGGCCCCTCCAAAGGGTGTTTGGGAAAGCACATATGTGCAGCAGTGATCCCGGTTCCCTGCTGGAAGAGGGTCCTGGCAACCCGTTCAGGGACGTGCCCTGGGGGGCTCGATCCAGCCCCTTGCACAGCACCCGGAGGTGATGCTTCCATCGATTCGGTGGCGAGCAGCCGGGCTGGCCGGGGGTCCCCTACCCATTGCCAGCGAGGTGGTTTTGGGATTTGCAGGTGGAGATGTCCTACGTCAGCTGCGCCTTGCGGGCGGCCGCCCCCCGCTGCCTGCCAGCCCCCTGGCGAAGCCCCCGGCCCTTCAGCAGCGCGATGGGCCCCACAGCGAAGAAGAGCGTGCCGTATCAGAAGACGCTGAAGGAGGAAGGCTCCGGGAGCGGGGAGCCCAGCCAGCCCCCGCCGCCCTCGGCCGAGGTGGTGGTGGTCGGGGGGGGCAGCCTGGGCTGCCAGACCACCTACCACTTGGCCAAGCAGGGTGTCACCAACGTCGTGCTGCTGGAGAGGGACCGTCTGACCTCGGGCACCACCTGGCACACGGCTGGTGAGGCGGTGGGCACAGCGTGGGGGGGGGGGGCCCGGGGTTGG
>VZSF01005685.1:553772-580172 GCA_013398295.1 Chionis minor | reverse complement strand
CACAGCGTGGGGGGGGGGGCCCGGAGTTGGGGGGCATGGGGATGCCCACGGCTCGGGATGTGCTCTTGTCCATGGAGCGGATCCGTTGCGCGGGCTGGCTCTGGATGCAGTGGGGAGTTTTGACTTTAAATGTGGAGAATTTCAGGCTTTATATTTTTCCTTTTGGCATAACTTTTTGTTAAGAAAACGTCCCCAGAATTTTCTTTTTTTGAAAAAAAGTTATATGACTGTGGGAAAACGGAACAGTTTATTTCCACACTTTTTGAATTTTTTTTTTTTAATTCTTTCAGCCAATTTTCTCTGGTAGGGAGGAGGAGCTAGACGAGCTTAATAAGCTCATTGAGGGTGTTGTCTCTTTTTGGGGTGCTTCGCTCCAGAAACCCTCTCTCCCCGCCCCCTCCCCATTCATTTAACACCCAAGGAAAATAGAAATCGAGGATTTGTAGCGCTCCCACGTCACCACGAGATGGAGCAAGAGCCCCGGGCAGGGTGACCCAGCCGCGCGTGGGATGGCGGAGCCCCTTCTGCACCCCGCTTCGAGTGATGGAGAGGGTGGCGGAGCCCCCCTGTCCCACCCGTGGGCTCTGTGTGTGTGTGTGTCCCCTACCAGGTCTGCTGTGGCAGCTGCGTCCCAGCGACGTGGAGGTGGAGCTGCTGGCCCACACGCGGGACGTGGTCAGCCGGGAGCTGCCGGCGGAGACGGGGCTGCACACGGGCTGGGTGGAGAATGGAGGGCTCTTCATTGCCTCCAACAAGCAGCGCCTCGACGAGTACAAGAGGCTCATGTCGGTAGGGAGAAGCCCCTCGGTGTGTCCCCCGGCCAGCTGGGCCACAGGAGGTGGCGTTTATCTACTGCCCGTGGGAGAAGGGCTGGGGGTCCCAGAGCTGTGGAGCCCTCGGGAATCCAAATGGCCCATCGTCCCTCCCTGCCTTCCCACCCGGAGAGCTGTGGTGGCCTGGGTTATGCTTCCAGGGCAGCCTCCTTGCTTCTGCTCAAATCAGGCAAAATGCTGGCAAAGTAGGCAAAAGTAAATTAAAATGCTTAGAGACATGGTTTAGTGGTGGACCTGGTAGAGTAGGGTTAACAGTTGGACTAGATGATCTTAACGGTCTTGTCCAACCTTATGAATCAACCTTAGAATCATAGAAATTATTCTATTCTATGATTAAGGCCAGCCATGGATTTTTGCCCTTTCAGAGAGCGGTAGCATCATTTTTCCAGCTGCACAGGCAGCTTGCGTGGGGATATGAGACCGTATTCCTTGAAGTCTGTGCAGACCATCCCACCTCGCGCTGGATTTTGGGGCAGCAGTTGCCTCGCCTGGGAGCTGAATATGTCCTGGGGGTCTCCTCCTCCTCGAGGAGCAAGTGCTGAGCAAAGCTTTTGTCACCTGCTTGAGCTCCTGGGTTTTTTTGTCCGGTTGGCAGCTGGGGAAGGTGTATGGAGTGGAGTCCTACGTCCTGACCCCGTCACAGACCAAGGACCTGTACCCGCTGATGAACATCGATGACCTGTATGGCACCTTGTACGTCCCCAAGGATGGCACCATGGATCCAGCTGGTACCTGCTCCACTCTTGCCAGAGCAGCAACTGCCAGAGGCGCTACGGTAGTTCCTAATTAGTAATTACTCATTAATGCCTCTTGACCCTGGGAGGAGATTTTTTCCTCTGCCTTCCCCATCTCCTCCTTTCCCACTGAAGCAGAGCTGCTCCTGCAACATCAGGTCTTTGCCCAAGAAGGCTGTTGTCCTGTTTGGCTTTGATGGCTGTTTGGGTTTTGATGGATGTTGTCCCATACACTGCCTTTGCACCCCTGCTGTGACTCAGCTGCCCTTCTTCTGCCACCAGATCATCGAGAACTGCCCGGTCACCGGCATCCAGGTCAGAGCTGATGATTTCGGGGTGAAGAGGGTGTATGCGGTGGACACAGCCCACGGGACCATCCAGACTCCCTGCGTGGTGAACTGCGCGGGTACGGGGCACAAAGCAGGATGGGGAAGGTGGGGGACCGGGGCTGGGGCCGCAGGGCAGGGGGTGGCTTTGCATCCTGTGAGTCAGAGGGTCCACATCGGTCCTTGACCCCCCATCTGGCTGCCACCCCCAGACCACCACAGGTCTCTGGAGGACGGGGAGGAGCTCAGCACGGGGCTGTTCTCTCTGCAGGCGTGTGGGCGCGAGCCCTGGGCCGGCTGGCCGGCGTGCACGTGCCGCTGGTGGGGATGCATCACGCCTACGTGGTGACCGAGCGCATCGAGGGCATCCAGGTCAGTCCCCTGCAGCTGCAGATCGGCTCCTCCGCTCTGGAGGGCAGCGCTGGCTTCTGTCCCCCCTGTATGTGGCAGGGTGAGATGGGACAGACCCCCTCAGCACCCCTAGACCCGGGGCACCCCCCGTCATATTACACCTTCAACGTGAGCATGCACTGCTGAGTCAAGCTCCGCATCAGGGGAGTTGCACACCCAGCAGCTTCTCCTCCTAGCAGGACTCTCAGACTACCTTTAATAGAGTCAAATTTAACATTTAACAATGTTATGATTAGCAGGATAATTTTTTTCATTTTTTTTCATCTCAGTAGAATTATTATGGGGTCTCTGATGTGTTTGGTGTCTGACAGCAGCATAAAGATGCCAAACACTCCCTGAACAAGTCCCAGTTGCTGGCCAGTAGAGGTGGAGCTCTCCAAGCATTTCTAAACTCTCCCAAGAAATCTGTTCCCGCCATCCAGCTGCAGAAAATTGTTTGGGAATTGAAGGAAACTTCCTTCACTCAGGCACCAGGGCTTTGAGGGTGACACATTATATAGTTTCCATCCCACTGACACAGTCTGCGTCTGACTTTTCACTCCGAGGTGTCTCATTTTGGAAAGGGCTGGTGTCAATGATTACGTTTATATCCCAGTAACTCCACCGTACCCTACAAACAGTGAGAAAGAGACTTTTCAGAGAAGAGGCTGCGCCTTGCAGACCCCAGTGCCTCCTGTTGAATCCACTTAATTCCGTTTGTGAACATGAATTGCAGTAGGCCCTGCACCAACACTTTCGTGCTATCGAAATGTTTCTCTATCCGTTATTCACGAGAACAAATCCCTCATTCTTTGCGCCCCGCTGCCCGCATGTTGTGCTCTGGCATCCTCCTGCGGAGGTGGGTGGCAGAGGAGTGATGCTTCCCAAGCTGGGACCAACCGCAGCGGCTGCTCCCGCTGCCCCAAGCATCCCCAGTGCTGCCGGCACCGCGGAGGAGCAGCCGGAGAGCCGAGGTGCTGCTGTCCTGGTGCCTGTGCAAATACAGCCACAGCACGGCTCCTGCCCGCAGCGCTGCAGCTCGTCAGCTGCTAATTAGGCAGGATTTGTGCAAGACTCGGCTTCCAGCTCGGGCACCTGGGCTCAGGCGTGGTGAACGGGCGCGCTGCCCGCAGCATCACTGCCCGCGCAAGCCGCTTTGCTGGTGGTTTGGCCAGGTTGGCTGGAGCTCACTCGGGTGCCTTCCCCTCGGGGTGGACACCCACATTTCGAGGCTGTGGGAACATCCATGGAGCCACGGCTGCTCCCATCCTCGGCGGGTCACTGCTGAAGGCGCCCCAGACCCCCAATTTACCCTGCTCAGCCTTGCTGGGGCGATGTAGGGGTGATGTTGATCTTGGCCCCCTTCTCGCCCCTCCGCATCCCCTCCCTGTTTTTCAGAACATGCCGAACGTTCGCGATCACGACGCCTCGGTGTATCTCCGTCTCCAAGGCGATGCCCTTTCCGTGGGTGGATATGAGTCAAACCCCATCTTCTGGGAGGAGGTGAGCCATGCTGGGAGGTTTTCCAGGGGGGAACGAGGCAGGTTTCCAGGGAACCCATCTCAGAGGGGTGGGCGAAGGCTGAGTGCCTCAGCCCCGGGCTCCTGCGGGTACCAACCTCCGTGCAGCTGGTGGGGAAAGCACAGGGCAGCATCTTCCCTTCGGGTCTGTCTGTGGCAGAGATACGAGTTGCAGAGGCAGCAGGAATGAGATGAAGAGGCTGGGGGGATTTAGAGGTCACCATGCGGTCCCTGCCCTGCCGCATCATCCCTTTGTCCGGGTGCGGGTGTCTTAATTTGGGCTCTGCCCAAGGCATTCAGCTTGGCTGGGCTGTTCATGAAAACCCAAAAACGCCAGAGTCTGCAAAACACCCTTGATTTTCTACGGCCTCTGAGGCTGCCAGAGCTGACAAGTGCTTGCAC
Organism: Chionis minor; assembly: GCA_013398295.1. Taxonomy (NCBI): domain Eukaryota; kingdom Metazoa; phylum Chordata; class Aves; order Charadriiformes; family Chionidae; genus Chionis; species Chionis minor. The sequence continues at coordinate 575,967 of VZSF01005685.1, read as the reverse complement.
CCTCAGCTGGACTCTGTTTTGTGTCCCAATTCCTGTTTCCTACCTTCAGGTATCCGAAAAATTTGCTTTTGGCCTCTTTGATCTGGACTGGGATGTTTTCACGCAACACATTGAAGGCGCCGTGAACAGAGTGCCAGTGCTGGAGAAAACGGGCATTAAATCCACCGTCTGCGGGCCAGGTAACGCGGCTGCAGTGGCACCACGGTGGCTGCGCCCCTGCAGGGACATTGCTGGGAGCAAGGGGGAAACTTCATAACCTGGGGAGAAGAAAAACCCTCTGAACGCAGAGAAAGCGGCCGTGGTCTGGCTGCAATGGTGTCATCTTCCGAGGGGTGGCATCCCAGGCTCAGCCGAGGTGGAGAAATACCCAGGAGCTTAATGCCTTGCTCCAAACTGGGGGTGGCTAGCACAGATTTACAGCCCATGTTGCGGCTACTGGACTGGGCAATTAAGGGGCAGATTTTTTTCAAGCAGTGGCCATAGTTTTACCAAGCATTATCTTGTATTTTTATTTTTACTACTTGCTGCCAGGCCGATGACATTAGATTTACGCAGTTTTCCAGCCCAGGCTGGCTGGTGCGGAGTTAAAGGCCATGCAGCGGCAGCTGGAGGTGATGCCAGCCATCGAACCTGAGCCCTGCACTCTTGGTTTGGCTTTCAAATCCTCCACATGCTAAAAAAAAAAAAAAAAAAAAAAAAANNAAAAAAAAAAATTAAAAAAAAATCCCTTTTTGCTGAAGCACTTAAAGGGAAACCCTCCAGGCCCTCGGGGAGGGAGCGGAGCTGCTGTGCAAGAGGAAAGTAGGGCACATCTCCTGCCCCGCAGCAGATAAAACATGACATGTACAAGGTGGACGCCTTGGCCCTGGGTACGGCGGGTTTGATTGAGCTGCGGTGTAAGCAGAGCTGGTGGCCTCCGGTGGGGAGCTGACTCCGTATAGATATATGTCTAGTATTTGTAGTACAGTAATGCAATTTCCAAAGGGTCAGTGCTCCTCCTTTTCTAGCTCTTGATTTAAACCAGCAGCTGGTTTGCTTGCGACAGCTGGGTCACGCTGGGCTGAAATAAACAGCAAACACTTGTCCTTTCTGCCGCCCGGTCAATATTTCACCACCAGAACAGCTACCGCCCTGTGCTCCAGGGGCAGGGGATGAAAGCAGCCTGAATTGGGGCGGTTTAAGCTGGTTTTGCCCCGGTTGCTGATCCAACCCTGCTGATCCAAGGTCCCACGTGAGCACTCAGCATCCGTCCCAGCGGATGCCAGCAGGGCTGGCACACACCACGGGGGAAGCGGAGGTGCTTTGGGTGTTGCTCCATTAACTCAGCGAATTTGTAGCCTGGCGTGTTGGTATGGGGGTGTTGGCATGTGAGAAGCTGCTTTGGCAAAAGTGGAAATGTTCTTCTGGATCTGCTCTTGCCTGCTCCTGAGCACAGAGACACTGGGAAACAAGCTGGGAATTACTGGGGGTAAGGGGGAAGGAGCAGGCTGAACTCTGTCTTCCTTCTCTCCTTTCATCCGGATGGACAAACCAGAGGATTGCACACCTCTGTCAGGGTGTTTCGCCCTGTGTCCCCTAGCGGGGATCTGCACAGGGACCGTGGTTGATGGCCCTACTGGGAGCAGGAGCTGGCAGCATGAGACATCATTTAGCACAGGAGCCTTGGGCAACATCGGCTGCAATCCCTCAGCTGAATAAAGTAGCTTAAATTCATGAAATTTCCCAACAGGAATCGATGAAAGTGAAAAATAGTCATCATAATGAAAAGTCGCCCAGATGGCAATGAACGGGTTGGTGCAGCCCCCTTGACTGGGGCACTGGGAGAAAGCAAGAGGCTGCTTCAGCCACCGCAGCACCTCCTGCACCTTCTGGTTGGGGATTCGTTCTGCTTCACAAATTTTCAGTCTAAACCTTCACACCGAATTCCTCCCCCCGCAGTGCTGGCACCCAGCGAGCGCTGCTGAGATCCCTGGGGGTGGGGAGGGCGCAGTTAGCCCGGCCCAGGGTCTTGGGGGTGCAGGGACAGGCAGTGCGACACACAGGGCTGCAAAGGAGCTGCCTTGTGCCCCTGGCACCTGCCTCTGCCACCGGCAGTGCCATGTGCATCCGTATGTGTTTGTGTGCATGTGTATGCCCACCTAAGCTTCTGAAGCGAATATATGTCCCTGAAAGGAGGTTATAGCCAGGTGGGGTCAATCTCTTCTCCCAAGGAACAAGCGACAGGACAAGAGGAAATAGCCTCAAGTGGTGCCAGGGGAGGTTTAGGTTGGATATTAGGAAAAACTTCTTTACTCAAAGGGTTATCAAGCATTGGAACAGGCTGCCCAGGGAAGTGGTGGAATCACCATCCCTGGAGGTATTTAATAGACGGGTAGACGTGGTGCTGAGGGACATGGGTTAGGGGTGGTTTTGGCATAGGTTTATGGTTGGACTCGATGGTCTTGAAAGTCTCTTCTAACCCAAGTGATTCTATGATTCTATAATTCTATGATTCTATGATATGTATATATACATATGGATATTTGCTTCAGGAGCCTGCATGAGACCCCTGCACACTGGGGCAGCCTTCCCTTTGGCCTCTGCTGCCGGGGCTCTGGTGGAGCGGCGCAGCTGGGAATGCCCGAGCTGAGATGCTGGGAAGTGCTTGGTGTTGGTCCAACTCTGGTCCCACTGAGCTCTCTGGGAGCAGGAGCAGGGCAAGGCCAGCACGAGGAGCTGTAGGAACCCTCCTCCTGAAGTGTGTGTATCCCCAAAATGCCTGTCCTGCCCTCACTGGCACATCCCCCTCTCTGTCTTGCAGAGTCGTTCACTGCCGACCACAAGCCGCTCATGGGGGAAGCCCCAGAGGTCCGAGGCTTCTTCCTCGGCTGTGGCTTCAACAGCGCTGGTAAGAGAGACCTGAAGGGATCACGCCTCGGGCACCCCAATGCGGGCACCGTATCCCAGGCAGATCCCGGCACCCACAGCCGCGCTCGGGCTGCTGGTCTCATCTGGGTCCTCGCCTCTTCCCCCAGGGATGATGCTGGGAGGCGGCTGCGGGAGGGAGCTGGCTCACTGGATCATCCACGGGCGGCCGGAGAAGGACATGTACGGCTACGACATCAGGCAAGTCACCCCGGCTGCCCCAGGACCCCACGGGCTGCGGGCTCCTTCGGCGACACCCCTCGTCCTCGGATGGTCCGTGGGGACAGGTCTCAGGGCAGGGCTGGGTGCTGGCATCAGGAGTGGGTGTCGGGCAGCGTCTGTGCTGCAGCCTGTGTCCCTCCGAGGAGCTGGAATCAATTATGCTCGACGGCTTTAATGAATTTACATGGGGGGTTTATCTCATTTGCCTCATCCCGCTTCTACACAAGCAGCTTCCATCAGACACGAGGAGATTGCGGTGATGGGAAAGGACAGGGTAATTACGTTTGGGTTTTGTTGTTGTTCAATTAGCGCTGTGCCTAATCCTCTAAGTTAATAATCGGGGGTGATGATTTCAACGGGAGGAAGATTAGCTTCCCCCCTCTCTGCAGCACGACATGGGCTGTGAGTTTTGACGGTGCAGATGTTGGCTCTGTAATTGCTTTTGACTTGCTTGATTATATTTGATTGGGTTTGGGCTTTTTTATAGGCCTGCCGGCGACAGCAACCACCTTGTCAGGGACAAAGCTTTTAAAATCATGTTGCTTTAGTGGCAAAGCTGGTAAACACCCCATCGACTCGGGCTGGGAGGAGTGGCGAGTCGGTGCTGGTGCCTGCAGAGGTCAGCGGGAGATGCCTCCAGCAGCCGTCCTCCAGCCATCCCGCAGCCGGGCCAGCGATGGGCCAAGCCTGGGAAGGAGAAATCCCCGTGCTGGACAGGCTCCGCTGCACCCTCGGATGGACAGGTTGGCACAACCGCAGCCATCCTGGGGCTGGCCCGTGCCTGGAACCCCATCCCTGCACAGAGAGTGGCCAGGGGCTTCCCAGCCCTTACATCTGGATTTACCCCAGCATCCCCTGTATCCTGTTTGCCCCATTCTCGAGCCCTGTTTTTTTTTAATTTTGGTGACGGTTACTCAGCCTCTCTTTAAATAACTCCCTTTTCTGCACATTTAAATATTTATCCTCTCAAAACACTCGCTTGTAAATATTTCATCTGGCAGCTGTTGCTCCTCTTACCGCTGTCAAAAATCCAGCGCGTCGCTGAAATGGCTGGGGCTGCCGGGGGTGTCGATGACATGCCATGTGTCACCTGCTGCCGGTCCCGTGCCGGCACAAGAGGCAGCTGCCCTCCCAGCAAGCCCACGGCTGCTTTTGGGGAGCGTCGCTTGCCTGGCTTGCACCATTGCAGGACTCAGCTCCGGTGCCCTGCCTCTCCTCGGCATCCCAGCACGGGGAGGGAAGCGGAAAGTATTGTTTAAAAAAGCCCTATAAATGGCATTTCGTCTTGCCTTTCGCCTGCTGCCTGCCCCCCTTTCCCCAGACCTGGGGGCTTTGGGCTGGAGAGGAGCCGGTGGTAATTCGGAGAGCCGCGCTCTGGAGCCGCTGCTGCCGGAGGATGGGAAAGGTGCCACCGGCGCCTGGGGCTGCTCTCCGTGAGTTATAGGTCTCTGGTAATAATAACCTGAGTGTGTGCTGAGCTGGCACATTCCTTCAAGGAGCTTTTCTGTTTGAAAGATGAAAATATGTCAAACGAATTTGAAATGCTTGGGGTTTTTATTTATCTTTCAGCCTAAGGAGAACTGGATGAAAAATGTAAGGAATGTCCAGGGCTCTTTCCTTCGTCAGGGCTGCGTTGAAACCGGGGCTATGTGCAAGACATGCTCTGCGGCCAGCCCCACGCTGAGGCAGAGCAGAATGAGCCTCAACTCTCCTCTTTTTCTGCTTTTTTTCCCCCCAGCAGGGCTATATTCTGCTCCCAGTTGCTCTGGGGTAGATGTGTCTGGAGCGGGCCTGGGGAGCCTGGTGGGGGCTGCGGCAAGCGCCCAGCTCCGATGGGCAGCGCTGCGGCACGGCCAGCACCAGGGTCCGCTTGGTTCCTCTGCTCCCCTACCTGTGAAACGGGTGCAGGAATAGCAATTTTCCACCACAACATCTGCATCCACATCTGGGTCTGGCCATGAGGGCCCTGCCCGGTGGAGGAGGCACCCCGTGAGCTGGTGGGCTCATCTGGACTCTGCCCTCTCCCTGCCTTCCAGGAGGTTTCACCATTCCCTCACCGACAACAACCGCTGGATCCGGGAGCGGAGCCACGAGTCCTACGCCAAGAACTACTCTGTCGTCTTCCCCCATGACGAGCCGCTGGCGGGGCGCAATGTGAGGAAGGACCCCCTGCACGAGGTGAGGATGGGCACCCGGACCTGGGCGGCCTGGTGAGGACCATCGGGAGACCCTCACGGCATCCTTGCGGCAAAAAAGAAGTGGCGAGGAGTGGCTGCAGCTGTTTCGCTCCCCCAAGGAGCGTGCTGCATCCTTGCTCCTTTCCATCCATCCTGGGAAGATCCCTGCCAAATCCCAAAGCTCACAGGGTGCACGCTGCAAGGGTGCTGGAGCCGTGGACGGTTTGATGGTAGAGATGCCAAGCAATGTTTGACTTACAAAACAGTGGCAATTAATAAGTAATTTTTGACTTATCAGCTACAGCCTAAAAGCCCGGTGATGGTCGCTGGGCCAGGGAACAGTGGAGAGGAGGGCTCAGGGACTTATTTCATTCACTGTCAGTCCGGCTTGGGGGCAGTTTTAAGGGCTGTGGGATGCTGGATGCTCACAGGGATCTCGTGGCCTCCGCTCACCATGCTGCATTTGCAGCTCAGCAACAGCTTTTCCTCCCCGGAAGAGCATCTCACAATGCAGAGTGAGGCTGGGGCATCAGGAGGGATGCGGGAAAAGTGGGAAGCGGCTGTGTCTCCATGGAGGTGGTTTTGCCGGCACCCCTTAAGTCCCCGCTGGTTTTGCTGCCTGTAGTTGCCAGCCAGGGCTCCCCCCTGGCTCCCACCTTCGCCAGCTGCTTCCTTGCATAAATCTCCATAGGTTAACACTTTTGAGATGCGGCACTTGAGAAAGAAACCCAGTTTCCAGCAGTTCGTTGCACCAGCAGCGTTGCAGCAACTGCGGCTCACAGCCCCCAAAATCACCCACCGCTCCCGAGATGCTCGGGGTGACGCGGGGGCCGGTGCCTCGTCCCGCCCCGTTGCTGCCAGCCCCAGTCCCAGCCCCAGCCAGGAGCTGGAGCCACATTTCTCCAGCCCAGTTCTGTTCGTCACTAATTCCTATCACACCATCCCTCTTCTGATGGAGAGCAGAGGCTCAAGCAGTACAACAGACATCCCTCCCCGCCGTCCCCCGGTGTTTGGTTGACAGCTCAGTTGTTTTCTGTCACCGAGGATGCAATTTATTTTTTAATAGCATGTCTAATAAGCAATGCCCATTTGACTGACAGCCTGGTATTTATACATGCAGCTCCAGAACATGTGCTGTGTTTTATTAATAGGCACTGAATCATTTCTGAAATGTTCAACAAAATCTATTCTTTTCCGAGCAGAGGCACCAAACAAAAATATCTTAATGGATCCCTAATTAATTGCGTGCAGGGAGATTTTCCTGAGAGCACAGAGGAGGAAAGAGAAGGTTGCCATATAAATCTTAAACGTTATTATATAATTACTCTTGTAAACATCAGGGGGAATCTTGCTCTCTGGATTTAGCGTCTCTCTGTCAGTAATTTGTGCACCATAGCGCGAATTTTGGGGGGGTGCACAGCTGGGCTGCCCAACTCCTGCCCCTCAGCTGCTTGTGGAGGCAAATACCTTTCCTGGGGGGACAAAAATATCAGGCAATTTGCAGGCAGCTGGGGTTTGGCACTCTTCTAAAAGACAAACCACAGAGCTGATTTTGGCTGCTGATGGCCAAAGCCAAGGGGTCACACGTCCTGCGCACACGCTTGGGAAGGGCAGCCTGGGCGATGCTCAAAAAGCAAGTGAAAAGGCGCTTTTTGTTTTTAACCCCTTGTTCCCATTTCTGCGGCTTTGCTTGCACAGGAGCTGCTGCGCCAGGGCTGCTTTTTCCAGGAGCGGCATGGCTGGGAGAGGCCAGGCTGGTTCAGTCCCGGGGGAGCAGCCCCGGTAAGCACGGCACGTGTTTTCGGGGGGCGTTCAGCTGGAGGGTCCCGGCCGTGCCCGGTGCATGCAGGACACATCCTGCGTCTGCAGGGCATGTGTTATGCTGCAAGCAGTTGCATGTCACCAAAATGGGTCCGTAAAAGCTCTTGGGCTTTAGTTGACTATAGGAGCAGAAAGAGGGAGATCCGTGTGTCCATGTTGTGTGTGTCTGTCTGCCTGTCCCTCTGCAACAGGCAACACCCCCAAATGAGAAGCGTTAACCTCACCTCTATATATCGAAGAACAACTGGCAGGGATGCCAGGAAGGGGACCCGTCACCGTGGGCAGGGATGCTGGGATGGGGACCCATCACCACAGGCAGGGACGCTGGGATGGGGACCCATCACCATGGGCAGGGATGCTGGGATGAGGACCCATCACTGCAGGCAGGGATGCTGGGATGGGGACCCATCACCACAGCCAGGTCCTGCACAGACCGATTCTTCTCCTGGCGTGGGGTGAACACAACTGGGAGCAGCCGCTTGGCTTCAGCCTCACATCATCTTCCTCACTGTCTCCATCCCTTTCACTCTTCCTCCCTCCAGGTTCTGGATTACGACTACTACGGTGCATACGGCCAGGAGCGCCACAGGGACTACGCCTACAACCGGCTGCTGGGGGACGAGTACACCTTTGACTTCCCTCCCCACCACGACATTGTGAGTGTGGGGGGCAGCCTTCCCCCCTGGCCAAAACCACTGGGCACATCTGGAGCTGGGGGGGTTCGAGACAGCAGAGCCCGTGACACCCTGCTGCTCTGGGGGGAGTTGGTGAAGCTCAGAGGGAGGGGAAGCACCTTTGCCCAAAACTGGGGAAAACGTCCTGAAGAGATTAAGAGAAACCCATGGCCTGTGCTCGGGAGCCTCAGCAGAGAGACCATGGGAATTTTACTGCTGCTTTCCCAAATGGAAGAGTTGAGACCAGCCTGGGGGAAATATGCAATTTTAAAAAAATTATAATATTGATAACTGTCACTGTATTAGTGAGGTAAGGAATGGGATTGAGCATACAGGATGGCCTGTCAGACTTGCTCCATTTAATACCTGATTTTTCAGGAATGGTTTGAAGCCTTACAGCCTTTAAAGGCACCAGGCACGTGTCTCGGTATTGTTTCTCATTACATAAAAGGTCCTAACGCGTGGCTGCCTTTGTGGAGTGAGAATGCAGCTCAGCTTCGGCGGTGTGTTTGCTTTAATTGTAGATCAAGAAGGAATGCTTAACCTGCCGAAATGCCGTGGCTCTCTTTGACATGTCGTATTTTGGGAAATTCTACCTGGTTGGTCCCGAGGCCACCAAAGCGGCGAACTGGCTGTTCACGGCCGACGTGAGCAAAGCACCAGGTACCGGCTCAGTCCCCTTATTTTGGCTGCGCGCTGCCCTGCGAAATCACATCTGACACCGAAACAAACTGAGGGGGACCCAAACTGGTTTTTCTTTTAAACGCTGCTTTTGCAGAGAGTATGGGAAGCACGGGAGAGTGTCTGCTTTCCCTGTCCTCGCCAGAGGCTGGGTTCTGCTCTCGTTTACACTGGGGCGAATGTGCTCTGAGCTGGAGGATGAGGGCAGGGGGGTGTCTGGCTCTCTGGCTCCAGCTGTGGCTCACAGCTGGAGATGTCATGGGTACTGGAGTAAATCAAGCACAACTCTCGCCAGCCGTGGTTTGCACGGGAAGAAGCTGCTCCTTTCTCCGAGGCTGGGAGGCAACTTATGGCATTTCCAAGGGTGCAGCTTCAGCTCCTCACTCCGATCTCAAGGGGAAAAAGCATCGTTCCTCTCCCCCTCCTGGTGCTGCGACGTGCAGGGTCACTTGGGGCATACCCAGGTGGTGGCAGCTGATGTAGAGATGAGGACAAATTTTCCTGCTACCCACCCTTGCTGTGCCAGGGCCGTGGCTCAGTGCCGGGGCTGCCTGATGGGCAGCGGTGCCCGTCTCCTTCCCCCAGGCTCCACCGTGTACACCTGCATGCTGAACAAGCGGGGCGGCGTGGAGAGTGACCTGACCGTCAGCCGGATCAGCCCCGGGGACCCGACCTCCCCTCTGGCCCCCGCCTTCGAAGGTAAAAGCCCTGAGCACGGGGATGCTGGAGGCGGACGCGTCCCTGCAGCCACCGTGGGGCTGGGGGGCGAGTGGCCGGGTGGGCTTACCCTCCCGCAGTTCAGCTCCAGCCTCTCCCGCTGCCTTTTTCTGCTGTGTCAATGCACGCAAAGACCTTTCCAGTCCCGGCAAACCATGGCGGCAGGTTCTGTCTGATGCCTGCCAGCATCTCCTCCCTCCCTGCCACGCTCGGGGGGCTGCAGGCACAGGGGTGATTGCATTTACCTAATGGCAGCCACCTGGCTTTTTCCACCTCTGCCCCTCCATCCCTGTAACCCAATTATCCGCCTTGTCCCCAGGGGCCTGCACTGTTCATCGGTGTTATTGGTTTTGTCCAGCCCCGGCTGGCGGCTCTGACCTCTCCCCAGGTCCTTATCAGCTGCAATAACAGGGAATTGAAAGGGAGCAGAGCAGCCAGCCCAGAGGGCAGAAATGGCATTAGGCAGCAGCAGAGGAGGAGGAGGAGGAGGAGGACACTGCGCTGGTCTCCAGCAGCTCTGCCATGCGCCGTGCCCGGGGCTGCCACCAGAAGCGGGGTTTACTCTTGGCTGCCCAGCGCCCACGGAGCCCTGTCCCCACACACTGTCACCCTCAGAGCCACTGCGTGGACGGGACCAGCCCTGCGGCGGTGCAGCCCCCAGCACCGGCATGGGGCGGTGGGTGCTGTGGGTGCAAGCTCTCCTTGTCCTGGGGATGGCCAAGTGCCAGGGAGCTCTTCCCTCCCCATGGGCAAGTCCTGCATCCCGCTAGTCTGGGGCGCTCGCCGGGGGCAGGAGGGTGATGGGAAGCGGATGGCGGAGCCGCAGGGTTCGTCGGGCAATGGAGGAGTTTAATTGCAGCGAAGTCTATTTTTCCAATTACAGTAGGTGGCTGCACTTATTATCGTTATGACAGATTATCAGAGAGCAATTTTGTAGTGGCAGGAAAGACGGAGGGAAGATTGATTATGTATTAAGCAACTCTCAAACCCCATCCCAAGGGACTTTTCCACCCAGGATTACTGATGAGATGAAATTCCTCCTCATATAGGAGGAGGAAGAGCCAGCCCCTACGCTGGCTGTAGCCCAGTTGCTGCGCCCTTCCCTGCTCCCACCTGTAGATCCCGGCTCCCTCCACACTTTGGCATCTGCTGTGTACTGGGGCAGAGAGCAGATGTTTTTGCTGTTGGTCTCAAAGGATGAAGAGGTTTTTCTCTTCCCGTGATGCTCGCACAGGCACCTCCAGGGCTCAGACAGGTGTTTTCTTTTTACCTTTTCTTCTTTCAGGTTTTTAATGGTCATTTGGTTTTCATTGTGCTGAGCCCCACGAGTAAAAGGCAGCATGGATGTTAGCAGAGCCCCAAAGCCCTCCCTTGCCCCAAAACTGCTTAACCCTCCCTGCATCTTGGCATTTCCTGTGGGCTGTGCAAGCTGGAGAGGCTCAGGGCTGCAGCTCAGCCTCTGGAGAGCAAAACCAGCTCCCAGCAGAGCTGGGCATCACCCCCAGCCCGACCTTCTCCAGCCTGAAAGGCTGCCGGGGGGTGTCTTCCAGGGGACGGCTACTACCTGGCGATCGGCGGAGCCGTGGCCCAGCACAACTGGTCGCACATTGCCGCCGTGCTGCAGGACATGAAGCTCCAGTGCAAACTCCTGGACTGCTCGGAGGAGCTGGGCATGATGAGCATCCAGGGCCCGCTGAGGTGAGTGCGGGGAGAGCGTCGCAGCCCCCTCCTTGCACCCTGACGCCTGGCCCGTGGAGAGATGGGTGGAGGGATACTGGGATGGGTGGAAGGATACTGGGATGGGTGGAGGGATGGAGGGAGGGATAGGTAGTGTAAGCCCCACAGCATCAGGCTATGGTCTGGCTGGAGCAATGAGCCATTTGCTGGGGAATTGGCATCTCTTTTGAGGCTCTCACAGCGTGGCGTATCACCCACGTCAGCTCCCCTCCAGAGAGAGAGCTCCATCTTGCCACCCAGACGAGAAGGCAAATTTTAGCGACAAATTTCAGTGCCAAAGCTGGCGAGCTATGACCTTTCACCACAGCCACTTTGCTCTTTCTCCACAGCCGTGTCGTCCTCCAAGAAGTGCTCGACACCGACCTCAGCAACGAAGCTTTCCCCTTCTCCACCCACAAACTCGCCACAGCCGCAGGATGCACGGTAGGGTTGGGCTGGCCTTCCAGTTCCCCAGGGAGGTCTGTTCACTGGGGCAGCCAAGCATCCTCTGCTCCGTGTGCCTCCACATGGCTGCAGCGGGCAGCTGGACGGTTTTGTTGGGGTTTTTTGTTGGAAAAGACCAAAAACTGGGGTGTTTTCCTCCCCATTTGCTTGCCAGGTGCCAGCCCGCTTTCCCAGCCCACCTGGCAGTGTCGTACCCTGGGCTGAGCTTGGGGAAGGGACATGGTGACTTACGGCTTTGCAGTGCTGTCGGAAGAACATGAGGCACCTCTCACAGATTAGGGGCGAGCACTGGTGATAAAGAGATTTATTTGACACTCTAGATCCCCTCCTTTTCCCCGTACTCACAAAAAAATAATAGGGACGATTTTATGTAAAGCATGTCAAGTGCTGGTGGTAAGGGCTGGGCAGGCTCCGGAGCCGGTGTATTTGATCACAGGAGAAGTCTGACAACCTTAAGCTTTTCTGTACAAGCGCAGATCATCCTGCATTTGCCCAGACTTGAGCGCTCACGTCAGCCGTTATGCAAGAGAAGCACAGAAACGGTGATGCTCCGCGCTAACGCCCCAGGCTGAGCCCCTCGGTGTCACGGCGAGGGGACAAGAAGCCCTTTGGGGCCATGGTGGAAACCAGTAGGGCTGCCTAGCTTGGTGGGGAGTCACGGATGGGGGGTGCCGGCCGGCTCCCACCCCCCGATGCGTTGCTTGGGGAGGCAGTGCCGGTGCGGTGGTTCTGCAGATGGAGGTGAGCTGGCTTTGCCTGCGCTTCCCGCAGCCGGCAGCCCGGCACCTCCGCCAGGACCCGCAGCGATGGGTTTAGCACGTCGTGTGGCATCTCTTGGAGGTGTGGAGGGAGGAAGGCTCAGCCCAAAGCAGTTTGATGTCCTTTGCTGTTGTGGCAAGGAGGCAGGTCAGTCCCCGGGGTTCACCATGAGGTTTCGTGCTGGGTTGGACTCCCCCGTTGCGCCTGGTGTGGGGCAGAGAGAAAAGCACCTTAAATCTCTCCCCTGCCTTGCCCGGCGGAGATCAGTGTGGTCTGAAGTTATCCCTGGGGAAACGCAGGTGATGGCAGTTCTTTGGTGAGTTTTGTCATGTATGAAGCTGCTGATTTATCCTGCTTGAAACACACTAAATAATAGAAGAGTTGGTGACCACAAAGTGTCATTTTTGTCAAAAGAGAAACATTCTGGGTAAACCTGCTGCTGGCAAGTTTTGGTATTGGGGAAAAGCTTTTGCAAGGTTTGCCTGAGGGTCTGTGCCTGGATTTCTTAGTGATGTTTACCCGCATATGAAATACTCCTTCTGGTGCAAAAACACCTCTCTGGGAGAGGGCGGATAGAGTTTGTAACCCGGCCTTCCCATGGGAAATCTGGGCAGGCGGTGGTGCCAGGGCATCCCTCTCCCACCCGGAGGAGCCGGCTGGCAGGAGGGACCGTGCCAAGTATTTGCTCTGGCTCTTGGGCCGGTGTCTGATGGGAGACGAAGGGGGTGAAGGTGCAACAGTAAATCTTGTAAAAGGCAGCGGGAGAACAGGGAGCCGAAGGCAGGCTGGATATTAGTGAAATTGGGTTAAGCCGTGTGCGGACACTTTTCATTCGGAATTAAAGTGGCTTTAATTCGAATGCAGCTGCCTGCTGAAGGGATTGCTGTTAAATCAAATTAAGGCTACTTGATTTGTGAGCAAGAGCCTTGCCAGGGTTTAGAGTGCTTTAACTAAGCCACATGTTTCGCCCAGCTTGGATTAGTTCTCCAAACCGTCACCATCAGTGTGCTCTGTGCTCCGGGTACTGGAAACCCAGTGTGTCCAGTGTCCCTCGGGGGACAGTGGCGTGGGGGACCTCAGGGCCAATCCGCTGTTGCAGGTTGTCCAACACGTTGCATTTTCGTCTCCACTGGTGGATTATAACCCTCCCTATCTCCTCTCCTGTCACGCCTGTGCAAGCTGATAACATGTCGTAACAACCTACTTATCCCCTGGGAAAGGTGTGTAAACATTCGTCTTCAAGAGCCTGATGAGTTTATTTGCATTTTGCTTCAAGTTTACAAAAAATAATCCGGTCCTGTGCGGAAGAAATAGTTGATAGAAATTTTGTGGCTCCTTTTGGGTGTAAATGACCTGACTGTAGGAAAGAAGCTCTCCAGCCTAAGGGCTTTAGGCTGGGGGGGGTCACCCTGCTGCTGCCAGGGCCACCCTTCTGGAGGTCTCCATGGGGCCCCTGCCACACGATGAGCATGAGGGACTCCGTCCCATGCCGAAATTAGAGTAGGAGGGTTTCTCAGTGCAGCAGGCTGAAGCCTTCGCTGATATTATCGTCTTGCAGGGGGATTAAACTGAACCCAACATCTTTAAAAAGTTATCGCCGAGATTTTCATGCATTAACTCAGTAGTTGAACAAAATCAGCTGGAGTGAAAGGAGAGTTCCAGCAGAGTTAATGACTCTGGAAATTACCAATTGGTTTGTGAGTTTATATATAGCCTCTGACATTGTATTGAACAGCAGAGAAAGGTTCCCCCTTTGAATTTCGCTGCTGGATGCAGGGTAAAGTTCAGTTTTCATTTTCTAGAATACTTAAAATGCTTTTGAATTGCTGCTGAAAGACCCAGGAATTGATGCAATTTCATAGCTCCAGTTGAAATCTAACAGAAAAACCTGTTCCTGGGGGAATTTAGCGGAAAGCTGGCTGGAACCGCTGAGCCCAGCTCTTGACATCCCCCTTGGCCTCCGTGGTGGAGTGCCCAACCCTGCCTGGGGTACACACACCTGGGTGCAACCCCCAAGCCCTCCCTGTGCAAAGCTAATGTCTGGCACCCCAGTTTTCCTGAGAATACCTGTTTTCTCTGGTGCACTGCTCTGCCTCACCGCTCTTGCCAGGATGCTCACTCCCCCGGAGCAGGGATGGTTTGGGGAGGGGGAAAGTTTCTCCCAGGAGTAACTTGCTCCTGAAAGCAAAGTGCAGTTTAGCTGCAGCGCTGACTGCTGAGTCGCCGGCGGGGTTAATGAGCTGGGAATTTGCCTGTCAATCCCCAGAGCATCTCCTGCCGTGATGAAGATGGTAGCTGGCTGCAGCGGCTGGGTCTCTGGCTGTTTCCCAATTAGATGACTTTTTTGTGTGGAGCGAAAAATTTCTCCGCACCCCTTGTGTCTGTGCACCCCGAAAAGCGGCTGCCAGCCACTGTGCCTCGCTGCGGGGCTGCGGAGGGGACCGGAGGACAGATGGCTCCCCGGCACGGCTTCTTGTGAGGAGGCTCAAAATAAATTCCCCATACCTATGGTGTTCCTTCCTCCTCTCCGCTTCTATTGTAAAGTTTAAGGTGTCTTAAAAGCTGCCTTAAACCTTGCTTGAGGACATTATTTTTGCAGTGCTGGTAGAGCCGGGGGGGGGGGGCGCTGGGGAAAGCAAGGATGGATTTGGGTTCTCAGCGATCGCCCGCTGGCCGTCCTTGCAGCGGAGAGCCCAGGCACCGCTTCGGTACTTCTCCTGCCTGTCGCTGCCTGTTTTGGGCAGCGGCTGCTGTTGTCTGTTGTTGTTTATACCTGGGATTAGAGAGCGCAGCTGAGAGCAGCTCCCGGTTGTAGTAAGAGCTCAGCAAATGGCAAGATGCGGCTTCTTCCCCGACACCATCCAGTGCCAGCGTGGGCAAGACAGCCCCGAAGCTGCGGAATGTCCCTGGACACCAGAACCAGCCTGGAAGTCTCTTCCTAGCTGAAAACTGCTTTATTAAGACTGCAGATCACAGTCTGCTGTGAAACTCTTGAGCTGATCTCTCTCCCAAAGCGAGGTACGCATTTGCAGTCGATGTGCATCCAAAGGGATGAAGCAGAGGGGTTTTTGTGGGGGAGGAAGCAGAGGAATCCACAGGGATGAAGCAGAGGGAAATGCGGCTCAGACTCAAGGGGTATTTTCAGGGAAGGTGCCCGAGCTGGGGTGGCCCCAGCCAGCCTGGAAAGCTTTGGGAATACAGACTGTTTCAGTAGGGACAAGTGGAGGATGCAGGCAAGCCTGCCTGGGAGAGAAGTGGGGGGAAGATGGTCAGGGCAGTCCCAGCACGGCCGGAGTTCTGTGCCCCTGGGAGTGCAGGCAGGCAGGCACATCTCCGAGGATGAGGCTTCCCCCGAGAAGCACCAAGTCCCCCGTGCTGGTCTGCTCATTCCTTTTTGGATCTTCATGCATTTGGCGTGGAGCTAATTTGGCAGCAGAGAGTAACGCTTTGGGGCACAACCTCCACTGCGGGAAACCTGAGCATCCCCCAGGGGCAAGCGGGACACGGGTCAGGACACTGGGCTCAGCCCCTGCCCGGCAGCAAAGGACCTTTTGGTGCCTCTGCCACAGGAGCATCATCATGTCAGGGACATCCCCAGGGGACAGCAGCCACAGAGAGCCCCAAAGCAGGACAGTCCTGCTGGGGACCGGCTGCCCCATCTGACGGGCTGATGTGGGGAGTCGCAGGGCTCGGGGTGCCTGTGGGCTTTCTTCTGGTGTCGATGGATCAGCAGAGGGAGACAAAAGCCCGGCTGGAGCCGGAGCATCATGTCTAACCCCAGCCCTGCTGGTTCGACAGCCCTGGGCTCGGTGGCCGGAGGATGCTGAACGCAGCCCCCCCTGCCCACTGGCCGTCCCTCCTGGGCGCTGATGGTAACCGGGTTTGAGGTGCCAAGCTTAGGCTGTCCAGAGATGAGAAATTCAGCCTGATCCTGGCTTTGTGCACTAGGGAGAGCAGAGAAATGCCTTCCACCAAAGCAGGGTGCTTGCACAAGGTTGTCGGGCAAGCTGCCTTTGCCCCCGCCGTGGTGGCAGCGCGTGGCTCCGCAGCCTCTCCTGCGCTGCACATCCCGGCTCCGTCCGCAGGGGTGTTTGGCCTCTTGCATTTCGCAGGTCCGTGCCATGAGGTTGTCGTTTGTCGGCGAGATGGGCTGGGAGCTGCACGTGCCCAAGGCGAACTGCGTGAAGGTTTACCAGGCGGTGATGCAGGTGGGCGCCCGGCACGGCATCACCAACGCCGGCTACAGAGCCATCGACAGCCTCAGCATCGAGAAAGGTTTCTTGCTTTCCTTACAGCTGCGCTTGCTGCTTTGCCTGCGGCCGGGAGACCAGGGCAAATGAATTTTTCCCAGCTTCAGGGGTGGGTTAGTGTGGCTGGAGGTCTGGCAGAGATGCAACTGGTCCCAGCACTCCTCGCTGAGGCTTCCCCAATACGGGCTCCTCTCAAGGGCGCTGCGCAGGGCCAAGTGAATCGAGAGCAACAGGGGAGTCCGAGAGGCAGCCGCGATGTCCTGGTCTCCCGATGCTGCTCACCCTGGGCTTGCTGCCGTGGCCGAGAGAGGCTGAGCCCCCCGTGCTTGCTCTCTGCAGGGTACAGGCACTGGCACGCAGACCTGCGCCCCGACGATACCCCGCTAGAAGCAGGCTTGGCCTTCACCTGCAAGCTCAAGTCCAGCATCCCCTTCCTGGGCCGGGAAGCTGTGGAAGCTCAAAAAGCCAAGGGCATCTTCCGCCGTCTTGTCTGCTTCACCACCGAGGAGTGAGTACCACCCCCGGGCTCCGCGCAGCGCCGCGCATCACCCAACGCCAGCGGCCGCCCCGGGACAAGCACCTTC
Source organism: Chionis minor (assembly GCA_013398295.1). Taxonomy (NCBI): domain Eukaryota; kingdom Metazoa; phylum Chordata; class Aves; order Charadriiformes; family Chionidae; genus Chionis; species Chionis minor. Next base: position 558,997 of record VZSF01005685.1, on the reverse strand, counting down.
AGCCATCCCCATCCACATTTTCGCCTGGGCACACACGTGGAGCTCAGTTGCAAGCCGGCTCGGCTGTTTTCCATGCTCTAATTCCGTCTCTAATTTAAATCCCATCGCGAATTCCCCGCTGGATGCTTAATGGGAGCTGGAAGCGGTGTGACGGGGAGTGGGTTTATCGCGTTTCACCCAGAACAGCGGGAGGTTTTGTGAATCGGGCTGGAGGGGCTTTGCCAGCGCCTGGGATCAGCACAGGGAGGTTAATGAACCTGTGGGCAGCGGGAGCCCCGGCACGTGGGCTGGCCCGGGGCAGAGCTGGGGTCCCCCCAAGCCCCTCGCCCTGGTGGGGGTCCCGATGTGGGGCTTTGCTGATGGCAGCTCTGCTTTTGCCTTGCAGGAAGGTGCCGATGTTCGGCCTGGAGGCGGTCTGGCGGGATGGCAAGGTGGTGGGCCACATCCGTCGGGCAGACTTCGGATTTGCCATCGACAAAACCATCGCCTACGGCTACATCCGTGACCCCGCGGGGGGCCCGGTGAGTACAGACCCCCTGCCGCCGCCACCCCCGGGGATGGCTGTGCCTCCTTTCCCGCAGCAGGGGGCTTGCCAGGGCGGGGAGTGTAGCCCTTGTTTGGTTTTGAAGCCGTATGCACAAATCCGTTGCAAACTCAATGTCGTGTGGGGAGCGAGATGGGGCAGCACCCCCCCCCCCCCCCCGCCATGCTTTCCCTGCGGAAGGCTGGAGGATGAGGGATGCCACGGCTCTGTGGCGAGGTCGGTCTCACGGGCTGTCGCTCTGCGTGGTCCCAGCAATGCTCTTCGGCTCAAGAGCTGCCTCGGATGTTAATTGCAACCGAGTATTTAATTGCAGCAGTGAATTAACTTATGTTATAGGGAGCGATGGCCAATAGGAGCGCAGCAGGCTCTTAATTAACCCTGGGAGACTCCTGGGTAGTAAATCAGATGCCCTCATTAGGCAGCGTGCTGTAGGCAGAGGCCAGGGAACCTGCGTGGGGACAGAGGGCTGTGGATGTCGTCCCCGGGGACGCTCCCTGTTGCAAACCCAGAGCCGTGCATGTGCTCCTGCTTTCATCCTCTTGCTTGCCTCGACTTTTAATCCTGCATCAGTGCTAGATTCCCAAATCAAGTGGTCTTGTGTTCCAGTTGCTCCCTTAGCCCCTGGGGACCACCTTTTCTCTCCACCGTGAATGTTCCCCCCCTCGACCTTCCTTTCCCCCTTTCCCACTCTCTCCTCCCTGTATCCCAGCCGCCCCCGCCTGGCCCAGGCAGCACGATGGAGGCAGCAGGATGGAGGTGGCGAGGGAGGGGACGGTCCCCTCCTGCCTCTGGCGAGGCACCGATGCGGCAGAGCGACGCTGAGTGCATTCCCGCCGGGCGCATCCATCGCCCCGCGTGCATTCCGGCTGCAGGGAAAGCTGTGCTGTATGGGGGGGGCCTTCGGGGGGGCTGAAAAGGCAACGGTGGGGAGAGGCACCGTGCACGGGTGGTCGTGCCGTAGGGTCCCCAGCCCTGCCGAGCTCCTTCGCGTGGCCGCTCCGGCAGGCTGCGGCTGGGAAGCAGCGCTCGTTAGGCAGATGTTAATGTGCAGCCCTCATCTCTCCTCTCCCTGGGATAACTCCCGCTTGGTTTGGGCAGTAACTGCGGAAGGAGGGGGGAGCTTTGCTGTGCAGGGAGCATGGATCCCTTGGGGGGATCTGCACCAGGACCCTGCCCCACGCTGTCCCCAGCTGGACCCAGACCCCACACCAGCCCCGAGTCCTCGGAGAAGGGCACCCCGAGCCTCCCTTTCCCAGCTCCCCGGCAGCGGGGCCCCCAGCACGGCTGCCCAGGCCCTTGATGTGTCGTGTGTGGCTCTTTAGCTTCCTTCCCACGGATACGGCCCTTCAGCGACCGGGTGTGATGCTACCCGGCTCTGGGAAGGGGGATCCAGGATGAGGATGTTTCCGTGGCATCAGGGCTAAAGAGCCGGAGGAGCAGAAGAGGTGCAGGGGGTGAGGCAGAGAGGAGAGAAACAAAAATTATGGTTTTCACTGAATTGCTGACAATTTCCAGGTGATAAAAACACACTGGCACTGAGAGTTCCCAACCGTTCTCTGTGCCAACGTGTCTCAGCCACCGGCACTGCCTGGCACTGGGTGACCTTCACAGGCGGAGGGGACAGCGCATGGTGTTCATGGCAAGCGGTGACATCCTGGCTGCCACCGTGGTCCCCTCCTGCAGCCCAGGCTGACCCAGTTCGGACGTGCCATCCCAGCACCCGGCCTGCCTGCTCCGGCCCCTCCAGCAATGAGCTCCTGCAGCTTGGCTGTAAGCACACCTTGTACTGGGTGGCATTGAAAAAAATCCACAAAAATCAAAAAAACCCCACCCCACCTCAAAAAAACCCCAAACAACTGCATTCTTTTTATTTTTTTTAGCTGAATGCTTTTAAAAATCTATTTTCCTCCTCTCCGTGCGTTCACCTGGGATGTCAGAGCCGAGTTTTCTATGGAAAGCATATTTGTGGGGTGGTGTGGGGGCTTGCCCAGCGATGGGGCTGGGATGGTGACAGGGGACTGGTGTCCCTCGGGTGCCTCGCGGCGCCTAACGGGGCTTTCGCCCTGGCTCTGCCTTGCAGGTCTCGCTGGATTTCGTGAAGAGCGGCAGCTACGAGCTGGAGCGGATGGGAGTGACCTACCCTGCCCGAGCACACACCAAGTCCCCGTTCGACCCCGACAACAAGCGAGTGAAAGGCTTTTACTGAGAGCGTGGCCGCGCCGGGCCGGCGAATGGGTGCTGCGGATGCCGGGATGGAGAGAGGGAAGATGCCATTGGCAGCTGCCGGCTGAATTCCCAGCCCCTGGGTGCCCCAGCCGGCTCCAGAGTCTGCTGGGAGAGCCAGGCAAACGTCTGCAGCAAACTCTTCAAGCAAATTTGGGTCAAATTAGAGGGGAAGACAAGAAAGAGATTCCGAAAAGTCCCAAGATTTTGTTCCTATGTTTTCTAATGAAGCAGTACAACCACAGCAATAATTCTTTTCCATGGGTTAATTGGCCTGAAAACAGTGTTTTGCTCGACTGCAAATGAAGTGGTTTCAATTTTTCACTTTGCTGGAAACTCTTTCCCCCAAAATGTAGTTTCATGCTGCCTGGAAATGAATTTTTTAAACTAACTCTGCTGTTAATAACAGCTGTAGCCTCCAAAATAGCTGTCTTTCTGATGCCTTGCTGCGTCTGTCCCTGCTCTGATGGGTGTCATCTCCTCCTGGCTGTGTCCTGGGGACATGGTGTTGGGGTGGGAGTGCTCATGGGGGCCATGGAGGAAGGGGCAGGGGGCCCAGGGCCATTGCCCAGGCTCACGCCGTGGATGCTCTGCCCACTGCAGGGTTCTTCTGCACCCTGAAGCTGTTGGCTTTACCCAGGGGGTTTCCAGGCGTGTTCTCCCCATCTCTGCAAGCACGGGTTTGTCCCTCCATCCGATCTCATCCTGGTAACAGCTGGACCTTCAGGTTCTGCTCTGGCAAAATGCTTCCCTGTGGCTCCGAAGTTCGGTGGGATTTTAAGCACCCACGGCACAGAAGGCGGGGAGGGAGGATCGATCCTGCCCAGACCTAAGCAATGACCTTGTCCATTTGGGGGAGGGTGAGAGTAAAGGCAGGTCCCCATTTTGAGCCGTGGCAATGGGACCACGCTGGTGCCCAGGGGTTGCTGCCAGCCTGCGCGGACCCTGGCCTTGAAACATGGGAAACACCGTGGTGCCACGCGTCCCCTTGATGCTTTACTGGGGAGAGAGGCTGGTGTTGTGCCCCAGAGAATACAAGAAACTCCCAAAGGTGAGTGCCGGTGGAATCTGCGTCCTTGCTGTGCATGTGTGTGTGTGTAACCTCAGAATTTGTAGGGAAAAAAAAAGAGTGGGGGTCAATCTCTTCTCCCAAGTAACAAGCGATAGGACAAGAGGAAATTGCCTCAAGTTGTGCCAGGGGAGGCTTAGGTTGGATATTAGGAAAAACTTCTTTACGGAAAGGGTTCTCAAGCATTGGAACAGGCTGCCCAGGGAGGTGGTGGAATCACCATCCCTGGAGGTATTTAATAGACGGGTAGATGTGGTGCTGAGGGACATGGGTTAGGGGTGGTTTTGGCATAGGTTTATGGTTGGACTCGATGATCTTGAAGGTCTCTTCCAACCCAAGTGATTCTATGATTCTATGATATTTTGGCCCACGGCTGCTTTATGTTTGTGTGTCCCTTGGGCTGTTCCCAGTACAGGCAGGACCAGCTCAGCGCTGTGGTGTAAACTCATTGACCGGGGCACTGACACCAGGGCTGCCCTTGGCCCCCTGGCTGCCGGTGGCTCCGTGGTCCCGTCTGCTCTGCTGGCATCTTCCCGAAGGTCACCTTGGAGGCGATGCACGCAGAGGCTGAGCCGCGTGCTGCCGGCCCCACAGCCTCTGGCAGCGCAGAGCCGGGCTCGGAGGTGTCAGGGCAGGTTTCTTGTCGCATGGATGCAGCCCGTGAACCCCCCCGCTGCCGGGGGGAAGGGGCAGCTGCTCCCAGCCCGTCCCCATAACCGTCCCTTCCTCTGCTCCCCTTGCTGGGCTCCTGATCTCTGCTGAAGCTTTCACCCACCTGAAGAAATAATGGCACTGCGTGCTTTTCACTTTTTTCCTTTTGACCAGGTTCGCTTGGTTTATACCCTCTTTAGAGCTGATTCCAGTTTCAGCCTCGTGCAACGAGCACCACAGGCAAGAGTTTGAACTCTCAAATGATTTGTTTTTACTGGAAACATTAGAAAACAGGAATGAGATGAGTTTTTCTCTGAATAGGGGGTGATGGCACTCCCTGACGCTGCCCAGGAGGAGGAGGTGGCTGCAGGCCTGTCCGTTTGTCCTGGGAATAAATGAGGGAGCTGGTGAAGGGGAAGAGGTGTGAGGAGCACACTGCCTCCCTGCTCCACCAGGGACCTGCCGCCTTCCTGCCAAGACTATGTTTTGCTTCTAAAAAGCCTTTCTGATCCACAGTGCTCTGACCCGAGATTTTCCCTTGAACCCAAGGTGGCTGGGTGCCCTGGATCCCACCCGCCCCGGGGCAGCGAGGGGCAGGCGCCTGGCTGGGACAGACGGGCTCTCCTGCAGCACCGCTGGCCTGTCCTCTGCTCCTCCTGGCTATTTCCCCTTTGGAGCTCAACAGCAAAAAAGCAATTTTTAATTTTTTTTTTTTTTTACATTTAGGTATTTAATGGA
>VZSF01005685.1:525825-553686 GCA_013398295.1 Chionis minor | reverse complement strand
CCCCCCCCAACTCTGTGTTCCTCCCCATCATCCCTCTCCCTTTCTAAACCCCATCACAGAGGTATCATTTGTTCCTGGCCATTGGCATCTGGTGGCGTCAAGAAAAATAATCCCCAGCGCGGGGGAGTGGGAGGAGGAGCGCGGCAGGGAGCCGAAGTCCCTGCGGCGGGGAGGCGAGCGCCGGCTGGGCGTCGCGGCATCCCTCCCTCCATCCCTCCCTCCCTCCATCCCCCGCCACGGGTGCCGGCGTGGGAGAGTGCCCACGGAGCCTCCCCGAGCGAGATGGGATTGTGGGGCAGCGGGAAGGCTCGTATGCTGCTCCCACGCAGGTCTTTGCTCCGTGCCTCAGTTTCTCTGTGGGAAAAAAGGCTTCTCCCCCCGCTCCCCGGGGCCGCGCTGGGTTCGGCACAATAGCAAACCTCTGCGTTATTATTCTGGGGGTGGAAAGCAGCATTACTCAGAGCTGGGATTGCTAATAACTCACTAAATATAGCGCTTTCCAGCTCCAGAGTACTTTCTGAACTCTAACTTGTGAGCCCTAACCTCCTCCAGAGACAGGGGCCAGGGCACCGGCCGACATCGCTATGTGGGTAGGGATGCCGGGAGAGCAATGGGACAATGTTCCCTGTAGATGCTCCTGCCTGGAGGCGCTTCCCGTTGTGAGAGAAGGAGCGGGCAGCAGGTCAGTCCCTCCTGAGCTCGCCCAGGTTGAGGGGGACGGGGGTGGCAGGCCCTGGGGTGGGCTGGCAGCGAGGGACGGGCTCCTGCAGCCTCTTGGTGATGGTGGGAAGCGGCTGCTTCTCCCACTCGCCCTGCAAGAGAGAGCAGCAGCATGAGACCGAGTCGGGTTTTCGGGAACTGGGAGACTCCGTGTTTCTCCCTCCTTGTAAAAAATGAAATGACCTTTAATATTTGAAGTGTTTCTAGCCCAAACCAGGATGTTTTGTTATGAGACGTTACTAATTATTTGTATTGCAGAAGCACCTACGCATCCCCGTAGCAGCGCAAAAATCTGCAGTGCACCACGTTGTGGGGACCCACCGCAGCTAGGGGGTTTCCACCCCAAAAAGTGTCACCCACCAAATCAAGATGGAGACAGCTCCAACCAGGGAGTCCCACTGCCGCACCACGCTCTCAGCCAAGCCCTGCAAAATGCTCTCTACCAGGTATTGGCAGGGAGGTTGGCTGGAAGGGACCCTTGCAGCGTGCCAGCGTGGATGTCACCTGGAGCTGCTGCGAAACGGGAGGGACGCAGCAGCCAGGATAAGGTGCCACAGGGCAGAGCTTGGGAAGGGCTGTCACAGTCATCAGGGCTCAAGGTGACCATGGCCAGGACAAACCCCCCAGCTCCATGCGTGCATGGGGGTACCTCGTCTTGAGGATGCTCCCTGCCTGGAGCAATCAGCCAGATTCAGACAGACAGACAGACAGACAGATGTCGCCCAGGGCTGAGCCTGCCGGGCAGGATCTGGCTCGGCCGTGACTTTTTGGTGCAGGTTAGTGGTGGGGTGAGGTGCGGGCGGGGGGGGCTCAGTCTGGGGTCGGTGATGCCGCGGTTTGGCTGCCAGCTGCGCGCTCAGGCGGAAACGTCAGCGAGAGGCTGAGCCGCAGCGTGAGCAGGAGGAGGGAGGTCTGGAGGGGAGAGGTAGAGCCGTGAGTCATCAGCAGGAAGGTAAAGGTTGAATTTATGTTTTCAGATGAAATTCCTTGTAGTATGTCGAGGGAGACGGGCCAGAGCCTGCTCCTGCACCAGGAAAACCCTGGGGAAAGGTGGAGTGGGATGGAGGGACCACTCACATGGGGAGTGACCGGAGAGGGGACAGCATCACAGGGGAGCACCAGCTGGAAAAACAACTGGTTTCCTGTACCCTGATGGTTTAAGGAGAGCAGTTAAGCATGTTTGGGGTGCTCCTGCTCCAGGGCTTGGTCACAGCCCTGAGCCCATCTGCTGCAGTGTCCTGCGCTGCCAACATGTCCCAAACCCTGTGCTCGCACCTCGCCAACACCCTGCTTTTGGGGTAGATCAAAGGCACTTGGAGTGTCTCCATAGTTGTGGTTTTCAGTGCTTTTGAGTGGAAACCTGAATGTAGAGGAGTTCGCTGTGAGCCTTTGCAGGTGCAGGGAACTTGGGGACAGTGACATCCCCACAGCTGCTCACAAGTGTTACCCTGAGATTTTGCTCAATAATTAACACCACTTGGTCCTTCCAGAAAGCTCGTCAGGTTTGGGATCGCTGAACTGCAAAAACAGGAGCTTCATTAGAAGCTGGTGCTTTTCTCTTGGCAGAAACAGCGTGGGATAAATGAGATGTCTCAAAATAGGGCTCGCTCTGAAAACACCAGCAGAGCAGGAGGGGCAGTTCGGCTCCTTCGCCCTCGCTGCGGTGCTTGTGACCCACTTTGTGCCAGCATCGAATCTGCTCCACTCGAGTCTCTTCCCAGCTGCCCCCCCAGACCTCACTGAAATCAAGAGTGTGGCCTGGGCCATAATTAAGAGGCTTAATTCATAATTCTGCTGCTGCACAAAACTTCTGCACCACTTCTGTCCCTGCAGCCGGGCTCTGCGTGGCCGAGAGGTGCCAGGTCTCCAGTTCCAGGGAACTGGAAAGGTTTCTGCTCCCTCCAGAGCAGACTTTGCTAAAGGAGTTTTACCAGGGCAGAAAGCTGATGGTCTTCCCTAGGATCAGCTCGGCATCCTCCGGCGCTGCAGTGGGTAATGCTGGATTCAGAAATAATGTATTGCGTGAGTTTATGACACTGATAAACAGCGTCAGGAGCTGATGGGGACCATCAGTGGTTTTAAATCTTCATCATCACAACCATCATGGCTGGGCCTGTTTTTTCTTTAAAGATCTCACGGCCCTTTATCCTTCACGTTTTGCTGGATCGCCGCGTTTGGAGACTGCACAGATGCTGCGCGTAATGAGCTCGCTCTGCTGGGACCTGACGTGATTTGCCAAAATCCTAAAAGCCACCTCGTGTTTCTCCTCGGTTCTGGAGCTAGCCTTGCTTTAACACTCACCAAAAGCAGCCTCAAAAATCACCTTATGCAAACAAGTCTCCCAATTGAGTCTGGCCAAGCTTGTCCACCCTGGGCTCTTGCCGGATTGTTTTAAGCACCAGGTTTGGGCTGGGCTTGGTGTCCTGCTGATGCCAGGGCGCTCCAGGCAGCTCCTGCTCCCTGCCCTGAGCCCACCGGGTGCAGCACCTGAGACCTGACCTGTCTCCTCGGGATCACCCTGCGGCACAGCTCCACCGAGCTGCTTTTTTACCTACAGCTGGGACTTTTGCAGAGAAGCTTTGGTCGGGAAGCTGTACCTACCGGGAACCGCACGGCTGAGGACTTGTTGCAGTGCATCGAGATGGGAGCAAAGCCGTAGAGGGACTTCAGCACGTCTCGGTTGAACGTGTTCCAGGGGACAGAGAAAAACTGCTGTGGGACAGAGACCTGCGGGCACGTGCAGACCTCCTCATCGTTAAACCTGTAGCAGGAGAAATGCCACGCTAAAACCCAGCAATGCCATCCACTTTCAGCGCTGGATGTGTCTAATTCCTCCCTGCCTAAAGCTCAGCCTGGAATGGCTCCGAAGTCGGCGCTGGGAGCAGGGAGAGCCTAGCGCAGCCAGCACCTGCGAGGGGAAGATTTGGGACCAGCCAGAGTGCCGGTGAGGAGGACACCCTGTGCAAGGTCAGCATCTCGCCCCTCTCACCATGGGTGAATGAGCTGCAACCTGCTTCTCTGGCAGGGGTGCTTGGCATCTGCCTTGGGTTACAAAAAGTATTTTGCACATACGTCCTCGGCCATGCACTAACTCTTGCTGGGAAGTCACTCCCTGGGAATGCTCTCCCATCCTTAAATCATAGAATCACAGAGCGGTTTAGGTTGGAAGGGAACTTAAAGATTGTCTAGTCCCACCCCCCTGCCCTGGGCAGGGACACCTCCCACCAGACCAGGTTGCTCCAAGCGCCGTCCAACCTGGCCTTGAACCTCCAGGGATGGGGCAGCCACAGCTGCTCTGGACAACCTAGGCCAGGGGCTCACCGCCCTCACAGTCAAGGGTTTCTTCCTCATCTCTCATCTAAATATCCCTCTTCCAGTTTAAAATCCTTCATCCTATCACTACATGCCCTTGTAAAAAGTTCCTCCCCAGCTTTCCTGGAGCTCCTTTAGGAACTGGAAGGGGCTCTAAGGTCTCCCTTGGAGCCTTCTCTTCTCCAGGATGACCACCCCCAACTCTCCCAGCCTGTCCTCCCAGCAGAAGGGCTCCAGCCCTCGGATCGTCTTCGTGGCGTCCTCTGGCCCCGCTCCAACAGGTCCGTGTCCTTCTTGTGCTCAGGACTCCAAAGCCCCAGGTTTGGGAGCCAGTTCTGGGGACAGGGGAGGGCAAGACTGGGCTCCAACTCACAGCCACAGCTCCTGAAACCCGCACTGCCTGAGCACCCCCACGCATCTACTGCACAGCCAGGGTCTCAAAACCCACTTTTTAAAACTTTTTTCCGGTGTTACTAGCACAGGGCCCTGCAATGGTCCCTCTCCCCTCCGCCCCGCCGCGCAGCGGCTCTGTACCTGTTCACGAGGTTGAAGTACCGGTGCAGGTAGCCGGGATCCACAGCGCTTTTGCACAGCTCCAGCTGTGTCTGGGGGTAGTAGTGCACGTAGTTCACACACATCTCCTCCAGGATGCCAAACCCGCCCTGTGGCACAGACACAAACCTGCTGGCAGCGGGATCCGGCTCTGCCCTGCCGGGGAGGGCAGAGGGGCTGCAAAAGCACAAAGCTCACACCCCTATGGGCACACACACATATTTTTTATATATATAGATATATAGATACACACACACGCCTTCAGGTGTGTGGGATGGGCCGCACTCTGCTCATCTGCCCATCCGCCCTTTATGCAAGGACAGGCTTTCAGGCTAGATCGTGTGGTTTACATTAAAATGCAGATTTCCTATAATCCCTCTGCTATATTTAGCTTCGTCCCTGTTGCTGGTACCTCTGACAGGCTCTTTTTTTGCTGCCTATGTAAGAAAATAACATGCACTGTCAAAAAACGCCACTTCTCTTTAATTACAAGTAATCCCCGGTGGAACAGTTTGTGATGGGAATTAGAGTGACACACGCGACTTCTCAATTAGCACCTTAACATCCCCGCTGCAGACGGCAGAGCCTCCCGGGCTCGCTTCTTTACCACCTCCCTCTGGTTTCTGGCTGGGATTCAGCCCGGGTTCATGCAGGTGCCCACTTTGTGGGTGCCCCCAGCCCTGGGGTGCCAGCACCGGCCACCCCCGGGCAGGGAGGTGAGCTCGCCCCCCCGACTCACCACAGTGGCTCGGCTCCGGTCCTCCGTGTTGTATGTGCAGGTGGTGATGAGTTCGTCACCCTGGGGGGGTCGAACACAGACACGTGTAGGTGTGAGAGTGCAGTTTCCCCTTTCCGATCAGCAAATTTGGGATCAGGGGGTGTGTAACGTAGGACATCTCTGCCCCCTGTAGCGCTGCCAGCCCGGGGGAGTCTGTTTGCCCCACCAGCACCAGCCGCGGTTGGTCCGCAGGAGCACTTGCTAAACTTGCATCCCCTGGGGAGATTCCCTAGATCCACATCCCGGGGACGGTGTTTCCCGCTTTCCTCACTTTCTAAGAATTTCTGCAGGGCTGAAGCACCTAAAAAAAATGTACTTAGGCAACAATTTGAGTTGCCAAATCGATTTCCCAGCTTGATGGCACAGCTGCATCCACCTCCATGGTTGGTGCTGGAGACCATGGGGACATCCCACAGGGACGGGATGGTCTCAATGGGTGCTGATGCTTTTGAACAGCCTCTTGGGGCACGACAGCTCCCGCTGTCCTCGGCTTTGCAGCCGGGTCCTTCCTCACCTGCATGGTCTGCCTCTGTTTTACCACCCAGTCCCACCACATTTGCTGCCGAATCTCTTCCTCTCCTTCCACCAAGCGAGGAGGAAGTTCACCCTCACCCCCAAGGAGCCTCCCTCTGCTAGAGGAAGCCCCACTAAATCAGATGCTTAATTTAGCTCCCGGCATGATTTGGTTGCCCACACACAGGTTTTGTGCCATATGAGATGGGCCCCGGCGTCCCCAAGGCATCTGCACGGGGGTGGCAGATATGACCCAAGGACGACGGGGAACGTGTCCTCCTGCAGCCTCCCCGGGAGGTCCCAGCCGGTGCCTCTTCGTGGGAAGGGGCTGCCGGTGACGGAGGAGATGAGGTGGTGTAAAGGAGTCAGGAGGCTCGGGGCTGCGGGGTCAGGGGTAGGTCTTGCAGTGTTTGGAAGCCACCACGATTTTTGGAGCCACTCACTGGAAAAACGGCAACCACCTCCTTCAGCATGCGGATCTCCTGGGAGGGAAGGAAAGGGGCTGTGTTAGAGCAACGCCATGGCTCCGTGCCCGGGACAGCAGCCCCCATGGGTGACATCCAGCTGGGACCCCCCACTGCCCCTGCAGACCCCTGTACCTGGAAATGAGGGCTGTAGTGACCATCAGCGTTGACGACCTGCCGCTCCTTCCCATCCCGGGACAACACTGTCACCACTTTTCTTCCTGCCAGGTGAGTGTGGAGCTGGGAGGCAAAGATGCGGATGCCGGCAGCGGGCAGAGCCTGCAGGAAAGATGGCTCAAGCCCCTTGCCCAACTCTGTTCCTCTCCCCTCCTGTGCATCCCCTTGTTGCATGCCCGGGACCGGCCATCCCTGTGCTGGGGGGTTTGGGGATTGCTGTGCCCTTGGAGCAGCGTGGAAGTGAGCTCCCTGCAGAGGGACAGATGCTCGGGCCGCTGCCAAAACCAATTTATGCGCTGCCGTGCCCTAAGTCAGCGGGAGCAGCTGAGCCAGACGCTGCTTGATTCCTTGCATTCGTTAGTGGTGGCACAAATGGTTCCTTTTGGGTAGGCCCTACAAAAACAGCCGCTAAAACTTCCTTGAGGGTAAGGTGGGCATTTTGAAACCACACTTGAGACAGCTCTTGGCAAGCTCCTTGGAAGCAGAGGCCAATATTCCCATCTCCATGGGGGAAAGGACCACTGGGACACAGCCAGCTCGGCAGTAAGATTTATGGGAATGTTACCCTGGGGAGCCGGAGCAGATGGTGCCCCAGGAGAGCTGCTTCAAGGGGACTTCAGTGCATCCCAACCAGCTGCTCGTTGTTTGTTTTACATTGCAGATTTTTTCTCTCCAGCACAACCTCATGGTGAGGGGTTCAGGGAGTTTAAAACTGGGAATTGGGAGCTCGGTGCCGTACCACCGCTGCCTGGGACCTGGGAAAAACCATTTGCAACCTCTCTTTTCCGAGGTGAAGCTGGGGCGGAAAGGATGGGCGCTCACCAGCTGGGTGCATTTGTCGGTGCAATACCCGGTGAGGATGAAAGCGTCCTCGCCCGGGGGAATGGCCATCACTGGCGTGTAGACCAAGCCCAGCTCCATGATGCCGGCGTCGTAGCGTCGCAGGGTGGCCGTGAAGTAGAGGCGGATTCCCGAGGAGTCGTGGCGACCTGGCAGGCGAGAGGATGAGGCTGCAAGTCATCGTGGGAGAAGTGACAGTTGCTGGGACAAGGTCAGGCGTGAAAAATGACGCTGTGCTGCAGTGGGTGAGGGGAGACGTGCTCCGGCCTCTCACTCGCAGCTTTCTTCATGTGTGCAGTTCTTAATGGTTTAAAATCCTGTTTTCATGCAAGCCTTTACTGAGTGGCCCCAAACACACGCCTGGTCCCCTAGAGAGGTCACCGACCTGAGGTTGAATTGCTCCCAAGAGAGGTAAGTGGTGCCTTTAGAGAGCCCAAAGCAGGAGGACAGATCATGGGATGCTTTGGAGAACTCCCTCAGAAATACAGCTCATTGCATCTGTAACAGATACATCCCAATAATGGGATGGTACATCCCAATATCGTGGGCCTGGAAGGAGGAGAAATGCATTTGGAGCAAGTACTCCTTGCATTTAGAAAGCTTCTGGTCTCTCTTGCGTTTGGGATTGCTCCATTTAGCCTCCCCCGGGAGGTGGTGGGTGCTGGAGAAGACCCTGTGCCCTGGTGTGGCCCGGGCAGATGCTGCCCACGGGGCAGGCAGAGGCAGCAGCGAGCTCTGCCGGGACGCAAAGCCCAGCTCTGGTTCCCATTTCCCACCCAGCTCTGCAAGTAAAAGGAAAGGGCAGGTTCAGTAGGTCAGGAGGGATTCAGGCCAGCTTTGAACTCCCTGTATCTGGGCTGGAGCCCACCCAGGGATAAGAATAACAGGGGAGACACTATTGGTTAATACGCAAAAGCAGATAAATTATGAAAGACGTGAGCTCTGTATTTATAGACATGTTTCTTCTCGAGTTGCCGAATGTGCTATGATTGATCTACAGTACATATGCTGTGGTCTGCTAAAAATATACTTGGGTAGTCAGGAAGCTACTTGTTTTTATGTTAATGAAGAAACTGGCTTGTTTGGCATCCTTTTTTTTTTTTTTTTTTTTTTTAAATGTGTCTCCTGACAACATTATCAAAGCAGGAATACCAGTAAAACAACATCTAAATTCCCCCATCCCCAGGCAGGCTGGTGCTGTCTCTCTGGTGACTTCGGCACCACTGTTGCTCTTGGCTCTGAGCTCAGACCCACCACCACCTCCTTGCACCGAAACTGGGGGGACACCTGCGATAGCCCAGCCAAATAACGGTGTTGCCTTGGACCATTGCCCTGTAGGAACAATGTGTAGGGGCAGCTTTCTGCCTGGGGGGTTGCGGGCTCAGGCAGGCTCCCTTCTCTGAGCATCCCTCCCCACCACTGGGCATGCATGAGGTCCAGCCCCTGGTGAGGATGACTTTGCTAAGACCAGAAAGGCAGCAGCGTGGTGAGGATTTGATTTATTCCTCCCACTAGCACAGATCTGGACCACGAGGTCTCCAGAAATTTGCAAACAGTGCTATAGGATTTTGGCCAAGTTTTCTTCTGTATGAAGTCCTCCCTAGGGGGGTGGCAGTCCCTGGTGTTTACCCAGCTCTCCTGCCAGTGCCTTGCTGGGGAGATACGGGGCATCCCCACGCACCCACTCACCTTTGAACACCAGGGGATTGTGGTAATGGATCTCAAGGCGCAAATATCTGGAGGAGCCTGGGCCACCGAAGGCAAGACCTGCTTCTTTGGGGTAGTAGAAAGCCTGGAAGGAGAGGGAGAGTGTTAAGGGAGTGGTGGGGTGGTTTTCCTGGGGACAAGGCTGAAGAGCCTAAGGGAAATGTCTGGGCATCATCCTGACTCCCGCTGTGGGCTGAGGGACATGGCTGGTGCTCTTGTTTGTGCTTGGTGGGCTGGTCTTACTTCCAAAGGCTTCTCACATGGCGCATGCACGTGCAACGGCGTAACCACTGTGTAGGGACATCACACCGATTTACAGCACTGAGGAGGGTGGGGTGGAAACTCAGACATGTCTGGTCAGAGCTCAGATAGGGCTGGACACAAATCTCATCAGAGACTGGGGTTGGGACAGCCCACATGGGACAATCCCAGGATAGGATCATGAAGAGTTGGGAAGTAGCAGCAAAAATGCCCAGGAGCAAAACTTTGACCCAGGGTGGTGGGTCCCGTCTCACACCCACCTGCGCTCCCATGGCCCACGCTGCAAGCACGTGCCTGCAGTAGTTGAGCCGGTCTGGCTTCATTTTGGAGTCACAGGGTCCGTTGTAATGGGGGAAGCTGTCGAACTCAGCAGCGCACTGGAAGACTTCCATGTGGTGGACCAGGGCCTCGTTGCCTGCCGTGACCACTGGCTCGTACTGCAAAGCAGGACCCAAGAAGGAGGACGCATTAAGACCATTTGGTGAGTGCCCATCTCCAGGGGCTGCTGCCTGTGCAGGCTCCACAAGGAGCGTTACTGAATGGCACAGTTTCTGCTGCCTGATGGGGAGGGATGGTTGCTCTGGGCACGAGGCACCAAGGGCCAAGAGCTCTTGGTTGACTTTGGGACCAACCCAGAGTCCACCAGAGCTCATAGGAGCTCTTGGTTGACTTTGGGACCAACCCAGAGTCCACCAGAGCTCATAGCGGAACACCTCATCCCATCTCCAGCGACAGATGCACCTCATCAGCAGATCTTGGTCTGCTTTGTGATGACTGAGTCCTTTGCCAGTTTTGCAGGGTGTGAGTGACCCTGGGGAGATCACTTTTTCCTGAAGAGGGTCCTGGCCACATTGCGGTAGCTCTGCCTGCAGCTCTGGGGTTTTTGTAGCCAACAGCTGCTCGGGGCATGGGAAGGAGGATTTGGGGTAGAAAGAGTGACTTCAAATAAGCCTGAGGAGCGGCTCTGGCTAAAAGCGCCAGCTGTAGAAATGATCTGCAGCAGCGGGAAGGTATCGGGAGTTACGGGCTTTTTACTTACACACAGATGATTCATTTCGCACCATCTGTTGGAGAGAAAATCCTCCTTCTGAGTTTTCCTTTGCAACACCGTCTCTCCCCTATAAATCGCTAAGCACACACTTCAGCTCGTGTGTCAGGTTTTCCCTCTCCCTGTTGTGTATTTTTTGACTCTGGGTGTGCTGGGTCATCTGCCGAGCCGCCTCCGCGCCTTACGCCTCCGCCGTACGCTCTGCGTTACGTCTGCTTTTCGCCGGCACTAGGCTGCCTGCAGGTCTCTGCCTCTCCTTTGAGGGAGGTGACCCAAGCACGTGCAACACGTCTGGGCAACGCACACAAGTTGCACTGATGTCTGAAACCCTGTTTTGGGGTTTTTTTTTGGAGCATGCCAAATCTTTTAGAAGCCAGTTCATATCCTGGCACACTTTTGCCCTGCTCTTGCCAGCCCTGTGCCTTTGTTTTCCATGTCTATATATTCCTCATGGCTCGTTGTGCACCATAATCCTGCCATGGGTCTGTCCTTGATGGCTACAGCTCTGCCTTCTGCAGGGGTTCAGATCTGCAAGCGAGCTTGCCCCGGTACTCACTCATGGTGCCAGGTGGAAAGTCACCACCCTGCCACCTCCTGCTGAGAAACTTCTGGGTTTAGGTTTTCTGGGAGACACAAGGATGCTGCTGGCTGGTGGGATGTCTCTGGAAGATGGTTTGGTACCATGTTGGGGAAGACGTATGGGTCTGAAAGCCTCCCTGTGAAAGGGCAGGGAAGAGGTGGACTTTGCAGAATGGCTGAATGTGAACGCGATTGCTGATCTGCGTCACGGAAAGCAACCCTCTTCTCCTGCCTCTTACCATGATAATGTGATGTTTGGGGAAGTTGTCTGGGAGCTCTGCCATGTAACACCAGTAGGTTGTCTCCTGGCTGGGAATGACAATGTTGGGGGCCGTTATCTCCATGGTCTTCATGTCGCTGGGCAGTTCAGGGATGGTGATGTTGGGCTTTAGCAGCTGCACCCTCTGCAGTCCCCTGTGGATGGCAGAGATGTTGATGGCTTGGAGGGAATGGACCGGTTTCTCCAGGATCCCGTAGATAAGGTGCACGGTGCCATCCTGAAGCAAGAGCAAAGTATATCAGGTGGCTTTTCATGCAGGAACGTGAACTGCATGGACTATTAGCACCAGTATCAGTGGCATGAATCCAGGAGTGGGCCTGGACCCCTCCCCAGGTGGGAAACCACCCTGACTTCACCAGTAGCTCACTTTGCTGGGCTGTCCCAGAAAGAATGTAGTTTTAACGGGCATTTCTTTGGCTGATGTGATCACAGAGGGTTCCCTACCAGCTGGGAGAGTCTGAAAAGTTTTCCCCAGATGACATTAGTTCTGTATGGGTAACATCTCCTCTCTGCTCTTTCAGAGCCCCTCGTCCCTCCTGAGCTCCAGGCTGGGACAGCCACATCAGTTCAGGGCTCATCCCATCCTGGAGTCCAGCCCCAACAATGGCCACAGGCAACAGCCTGGAGAGGAACAGCAGGAAGAAAACTTCTTCCTGAAATCCTCACCTTCTCCCAGCTTTTGTTGGGGGATACCAAGAGAGACTCTGCTGAAAGTCTACTGCAAGCAAGGAAGGTGCTATTGTACCCAGTGGTCTCTGGACAGGAGATAAGGAAGAAAGAAAAAGAGGGTAATTTTCTCTTAAAGGATCAGAGAATAAAGACCTGCAAGTCTTTTCCCAGTTCACACACAGATTTTTTTTTTCCTCCAGGGCTCTCCATGTTTTGGCAGACAGTAGACGTTTCTCACCGCAAGACAAGATTTGAAAGCTAGCGACAAAAACTCAAGGATGCTCTGTGCCCACGTTGGCTTTAAAATATCCTGCCCAGCAAAGGCTTTCATCTGAAATGAGCATTGTGCCGATTCGTCCCCACTCACCAGGTCCATAGCTGAGACCCCAAAGCTCTTCAGCTTCCCCACTGGGAAGGTTTCTCCCAAATCCCCTCTCAGAGGAGCGGTGAACACAGACCCAGAGGGACTTGACCGAACCACACAGGAGCAGACCGCAGTGACTCTATTTGCGGTCCCTTTGCTCTGACTCCTGCCAAAACCCTCCTCTCTGCCTCCTGTTGAACAACACCAACATCTCTTTTTAACACTCCAAACAGTCGACTCCAGACTGCAAACTGGAGTGATGCAGGAGGGTATTTATGTAGACCTAACACACACTTAACAGGAGCGGATGATGCAAACAAGCTAAAATCTACGCTTCATAGAGGTTTACAAGGGGTTGTAAGTAGATTGTGCCAAACATTACTCATGTCACAGGGCTGACATCTGTAGCACGCTTCCTTTCTGCCCTAGACAGCACAAATGCCTGATGCTGTCCCCAAAACAAAGCACCGGTCAAGTATAACCATGCGGGGTGGGGTTTGGAGCCCAGCCTGGTGCCCTGGGGCTGGGGAGTGCTACAGCAGGGTGAGGGCGATGCCATACCTCTATTAGATAGTCCTTGGGGTCACAGGTGCTGAAGACTCTTCTGAAGAGGAGGTAGAGCCCCTCGGGAGCCCTCCGAGCCCCAAGGAGCTGGTAGTCCTGCTGCGAGTCCATGTGGAGCTGCCCCTTGGCATCGCTCCAGGCATCCTGCAGGAGGAAGAGCATCCTGCTAAGCCGGGAGGCTCCGCTGGCCCCGCTCAGCCCGAGGAGCCCGCGGCAGTGACCTCCAGCAAGCCGGGAGGTCCTCCTTCTGTTCACCCTTCATGTCCTGCGTGTTGGTTGCCCCATGTCCCCCTCCAGCAGCCCGCGGGCACAGCCACGCCGGTGGTGGCACATGGGTGGGCACAGGCAGACCTGTGAAATACGCAACCCAGCATTAATATTCTGCAGAAAGACCTTTACAAATGGAGATGTGACCGGGAAAGAACAGCAGGGATGGTGGGGAGGAAAGCCCGCAGAGACACATGAAGTTGTTGCATCGGTCTGTGCTGTGGTTTGGGTGTATTTGGCTCAGGGGACCTTCTGAGGGGGGGCGATGCGCTCTCCCAGGGCCTTGCCACAAACCAGCTGCTCGCCATTTAAGATCAGACCTTTGCTGGGCTGTGACGTTGGCCCTAGAAATTGCTACCCTTCTTCAAGATCCTTAATTTGTCGTGGCCAGATTGTTTCGGCAGCTCAGCAAGGCCTCCCGAAACCAGCTCAGCGTTGACAATGGTGACAAAGCCGCACCAAGAAGCAAAGAAGTAGGTTACTCCTGTGCTTAAGGGTTTACAGGTTTGGAGTGTAAAATCCTGCAATAATTTGGATTTGAACAGTGTTGTTGTCTTGATCTTTGGCAACTCCTGTTGATATCTTTTGTTTACTGAGAAAAGGCACCTAAGAAGTACTTCGCTGTATGTGCACAAGTGGCATCGGTTCTTTTATCTTGGGGGAAAAAAACAGCAGAAAAAGAATAAAGCATCTTGGCATCATTTCAGCCAGAAGTATAGAGTGATATTTTGAGAACATGTTGTCCTTAGAGGGGGAGAGTAAAATCAGCTACATGAAGCTAGCATGACATTTGTTTTTATGGGAGTATGGTGTGCAAATTAATCTCGTAGTACATGGGGGGTTAAGCAAATTTGGATCTTTTTAACAGCTGATATACTTATCCAGAAGAAAGGCTGCTGGGAGAGAGAAAACCAGGACTGGAGAGATTTATAGAAATCTCCTTGCAGGATGCTGTTCGGCACCAGCTGAAAGAGAAAGCCCACATTCTGCCCGGTGCTTAATACAGTGCCCTTTGTCTTTCAGTGAGCACAGGAGGGCAGATTAGAAATGATCCTTTATGGTTTTTTAACACGATGCTGCGAAATACTGTAGCATTGGGGCCACCACACATCCTGAATGGCTGGTAATTAGCAGGAAAACAGTACAGATAATAAGCTGTCCTTTTCATGCTCTCATTACACTGCAGATCACATTGCGGCTGATTGCGAAAGAATGTATTTTATGGTTAATCTGAAGTAAGCAGAGAGGTAAAATTTAACTTACTGGAAAGCCTCACACGGGGAAAAATGTGAATTGCTTTCTGCAGCCAAGCGCAACTGCAATAAGCCTAACACGGCGGTTTGGGGATAGGTAGCTGCCGGAGAGCACGGGGGTAGTTACTGTAACTGCAGCTCCCGTGGACAGACAAACCAAACAAGAACCCGGACAAACGGACTGTGTGAGAAAAGAGAGCGATTTGCCATAGAAAAAACCAGACAGCAAAATTAGAAATTAGTTTCCCCCCCCGCCAAACCTGCTACCACCAGGCATTTACATACCACCCAAATAGGTCTGCGTGATTAATTGCCACCAGCATGGCGCTGCCGGCCGGCAGCCGGCAGGTTGGGCTCTCCCGTGCCCCACCGATCTCTGCGACGGCGGCGAGGGCGACTCGCCGCCGGGTTATCGGTGCTGGCAGGAACAGGCGTTCTGGCTGGTAACTTTTGCACTTTCCCATAGTGATTAGCGGGAGTTTTGGTTAATTTTTAGTGTGACTGACGGCGGCGCACAAGCGAACCAAGGTGTTGACGCACCCTGCATGTGTGTGCGTGTGTGAGCCGGTCGGTACAGCCGCCCGTCGGAGCTGTGGGCAGCAGGAACATCCGGGTGGTGGTTCCACTCAGCCTTGTTGTATTTATTCTTTTCTGTTTGGGTTTAAGATCTTATGCCAAGCCCATAGTGTAGGCCTGATCTGTGGGTCCCTCTGGGATAGAAACCCCCAAGCCCTTCCGGACCCCTTCCACCCAAGCAGCGGGAGCAGACCAGCATGCGCCGTGCCCCGGACCAGCATCGATCTTTCAAACCACCAGCCAGATTCACCCACGGGGAGGCAACCCCAACAGCAGCCGTGCAAACGCACGAGCGACTCACCCCAAAGTAGGAATTGTGCCCGTCGCTCCAGAGCACGGCCAGGTCCGCGTTCTCGAACTCGCCCCTGTCCGACATCCCAAAGAGGAGCCCGAAACGCAGGTCCCTGATGAAGAGCTGGAAATACACGGCTTTCTCGGGGTAGCTGACATTCCAGGAGAGCTCCAGCAGCCCCCGGGGATCGAGGGGCACCTTGTAGGGAAAATCAGTCCCACGGGGTGCCGAGCCCTGCAGGGCCACCACCAAGATGACCAGGAACACCGCGATCATGGTGAAGTACATGGATGCCACCTCCCGCAGCTTGAAGCTGGGGCAGGAGCAGGGCTTGCTGCCAGAGTTCTGCATGCTGGGGAGGACGGCACCCGCGCGCCGGGCTTTGCCCATTTATGTGCTGGCCCTCCTGGGAGAGCCAGGTAAGCGACACTCTTTAATTGCATTTGGTTGTTGGGAAATTGGATTGTTGTATTGACACACAGCCCCCTTCCCTCCCCACCTCCTAGCCAAACACTCATCATTTGCTGCCTCCCCTTAATTGGCTCTAATTGCACATGGACATTATCAATAGTAATTGAATTTGACTGGGCTGATGTTATTCAGTCTTAAATCTTCCTTAGTGGCTGGAAAGGGCTCTTTACTCACGAGCTGTTCTTGCTGAGCCCTGCATGGACACGCTCTGCCCAGCTCGTGGTGCCTCTTGCCCAGTTCTGTACCCAGCCCTGCCTGTGCTTTGTGGGGTGGAAGCTCTGGGATAGCCCCAGGAGCAATCCCAGCCACAGATCCCCATGTCCCCCAGCCTGGCATCACTTATCACCCCAAAGATGGCCAGTCTTGGGGCGATCAAATCCCAGGGTCAGCTGCCAGATGCACGCAGGGTCCCGGTCCTGCTCCCTGCCCACGCTCTGCTGGGTGCAGGTCAGGGTGTCACTGTGTGCATTCCTGTTTTCGTTTTGCTCCTCTGAGTAGCCACGCAGGTCGGTGGCTTGCAGATCAGCTGGCCCAAGCACACCCGAGAGACCCCTCGGCTCCCCCCAGCCCTGTTGCGGTGTGCTGTGCTGAGGTCCAGGCTGCTCCGTGGGGACCCGTCCGGCTGCGTGTTCCTTCCCAGGGACCCCACCAACGGCACGAAGCCCACAGAGCCTTTTCTGTGTTTATTTATTTTTAAACTGGAGACTGGCTTCCCTGGGGACACATTTGCATGAGATGCTGCTGAAAGCGGAGCCGAGTCAAGCGACCTGGAGCCCTGCAGTCCTTTAGTCATTGTTGGGTTTAAAATGGACTTCTCCAAGCTGACTGCGGTGTCGTTTGCTGGAGCTCTCGTGGATATCAGAGCAGGTTCAGAAGAAGGGTCCCAGGAGAGGATGTGTCCTTCCCACGTTTTGGGTGGTGCTAACGGTGCTTTCTGCTCCAGCGAGTCAGCTCAATAGCTCAGCTGGAGACAGTGTGGGAGATGGCTGTTCCCCTCCCATCTCAGCCTCCATCCGTTTTTTAACCTGTTAATAATAGTTTCACGTGTAATCGTGATCACACCTCCAGGAAAATGCTGCAAAAGTTTATTTTAGCAGGGTAGAGCCGGCCTGGCAGTGTTGAGCTGGGGTCTTGGCATCTGGCGTTGGAGACAGCCACGCTCCCAGCAGCTGGGGACAGAAAAGGTACAAACCACAGCAGAGTCACCCCAGCTTGTTAATGCTCAGAGAAACCAGGGAAGAAAATTAGAATGAACAGCACATTATGAGCAGCGTGCCGTATCGTTCATCAGAGAGCCTTGGAGGACGCGGGGAACACGAAGGGACTCGGCTGCAGCCGCTGGAGGAGGCAGCCGACCGGGACTGCAGCGAGGAAGTCTCTTACCGCCGGGAAGTGCCAACTCCTCTTATCCTCCTCCAAAATATCCCATGGGGATGTATTGCCTGTGGAAGGCACCTCAGGGACTCAATTTACTCTTCCAGGTGGAAAATTACATTTTTGGTTAATAACTGTCACAGAAACTGAATTCAGCCCTTCTCAGCCTCCTGCCCTGGCAGCTCGAGGCTGCTCTTCTCCCCCAGGGAATGCTGCCCCCCTCACCCCTGCAGCCCTGGGGACTTTGCAGTGCTGGCATTGCCCGGATTTCACCTCTGAGAGCACCTGGGAGAAACAAGAGTCCAGCGGTGCTGCCCTGGGTCTCGGGTCCCACGGCTGCTGAGGACGTTGTGACCCAAGTGCCGTGAATGTCCCTGTCTGCTTGCGTTTTCCTCCTGGGAATTCCTCATCGGTGCAGTACAGAGTTTGGCACTGGGTAGCCAGCACCTGGGAGGTGCTTATCCTTTCAGATGGGATGACTCTGGGGTTGGGACAAGGAGAGAATATCTGTGCTGCACTGATTGTTTAGATAATTATCCCATGAGGTTGAGTATCTCAGGAATAGGAAAGCAAATGGGAGATGCTGCAGGCTTTGAGATTTGCTCTTCTGCTTTCTAATGATGCAGTTAGCACAAAGGAGCCCTGATCGCGAGCAGTGCCTTGTCTGAGCTCCCAGGCATTAAGTAATATTGACAGTGTTTGAAATATTTTTCTTGCAAAACTGAATTCCAAAGAAAATACTGATTTCCCCCAAACAGCCAGAAACTCCTCTCCTCTCCTCTCCTCTCCACTCCNGCGAGCAGTGCCTTGTCTGAGCTCCCAGGCATTAAGTAATATTGACAGTGTTTGAAATATTTTTCTTGCAAAACTGAATTCCAAAGAAAATACTGATTTCCCCCAAACAGCCAGAAACTCCTCTCCTCGCCTCTCCTCTCCTTTTGGGGGGTTTCTTTCCAGCCCATCCAAAGCCAGCACAGCATTTAAGCAGAGGTAAGGATCCCCATGCAAAGCCCAGCTCCTCTCCCACCCTGGTTTGACCTTTGGAGATGTTAAATATTTGTTATTTCTTTGCTTCTGTAGCAGCTGTGATTTTGGCTCCAGTTTAAAGACACCTTTTGTGTCTCCCCCTTCTCGCTTGTTTAAAATCTGCTGTATTCTCTTTACGTTATTAACTTTTCTATGCTAATTGGAATTGTAGCGATCCACCTCAAGCTCTTTGATACATACACACTGCCTTGCTTTAGTCCCCGAGTTTGTGGTCTTGTTTTATTAATGCTGGCTCACGTGACAAGCGATGCAGTCAAATGCCTTCTGTGTGGAGTCCCCGCCGGTCCCCTCTGGGTCTTGGGTTTCACTCGTGGTCCTTGCAGCAATGTCATGGGGGCAGATCCACACTCCCCAGCCCTGTGTAATGCGAGGAAATAGATTCAGCTCAGTGCCTGGGTGTTTTAATGAATCATCAATGTGTGCATCTCGATGCTAAATTCGATGAGGTTTTACTGTCCTAAAACACAACCATCGCCCAAGAACGTGGCAATTGATCCAGAGCGTCTCTCCTTGTCGGGTGACCTGCTGGTTAGAGGTTTTGGTTTCTCATTCAGCTTTATCAAGCAAAAGGCCAAAGCAGAGGGAAAGCTGGAGAGCTGAGCTCTCCCAGATAAGTGCATCCCTCAGCCCCATCCCACGTCCCGTGGGAGCCGGGAGAGCAGTGCACAGCCGGGCCCATCACCAGCCGTCCCGCTGCTGCTGCCGTCAGCTTTAAAAGCACGTGTCCGAATAGCTGAACGTGTGGGAGCTCTTTACAGCTGCCTGGGAAGGTTCCCACCAGGACAGGTCTCGGGGCCACACTCACTGGAGGTGTGAACCGAACCCCTGCGGTGCGCAGGGCTGGGTCTGCACCTCCGTGGCTCCACTGATCTGCGGCTCTGCTGATCTTCCCAAAGGAGAAGGCAGCATCCCCCTCTTTGCCTGAGGCTCCTGGGCTGTTCCTGGACGCACTGTGCTCTGAGATCCTTGTCTGAAGGCGTCAGATGGATGTCCCTTGTCCTCCAGCCCTGGCTGCTTGGGTAGACGTCTGGCTGCGTTACAAAAGCCCCTGAGAACAGAGTTGTTGCCTTGCCCCATTCCTAACCTCCAAGCACAGATTCACCCACTTCTCCTCCTCTCTTGGCTTTGTTTCCACATTGTTAGGGGAAAGAAGCTGAGCTGCCAGCATGGCAGGAAGGCAAACGATCCTCACGGGGGGCAGGAAGGGGTCCTTGGCTAACGAGTTCTGCCTCCATCTATTAGAGAAGAAATCCCAGGTTGCTGGCGTGTGTAAGTGGAGCTCCTGAGCTTTCCTGTACAGAAGGAATTTGCAGCAGAACAGCATAACATGGGTAGGTCAGCTTGAAAACAGCTGAACTTTGCAGATAAGCAGTGAGAATTTATTTAAAGAGAAAAAAAATTATGTATATCTCTCTCTCTCCCCCCCCNCCCCCCCCCCCCCCCCCCCCTTTCTGTTTCTCTTCAGTCGTTGCTCATAAATCCAGGCAAAGAGTGAGGATCCAGCTTTCCACTCGTTGCTCCGGGTGTTTATTTTAAGACTTCAATGAGATGTAGAAATGCCAGTTTCCTGAGTCCAAAGCTCCGACCGCTCGGGGCTGACACAGAGCGGTTTCCTGCGGGCCGGCTGCCGGGAGGAGCATCGGGAGGGCTGCCGGACGGGAACCGTGGGTTCGGCTCCTTCCCTTGAAGGCAGAGCAGCAGCCATGGCTTTCTGCCGACCTGCGAGCTCTTGCCAGAGCTAATGCCGGCACAATTGCGCTGGTGCTACCGTGGGAGCATCCTGTGCTGGAGACAAGACTCTGGTGTCCCCACACCCCCCCCTACCATGCTCCAGGCAGAGCCTGCCAATTCCCCCCGGCAGAAAAGAGCTAAGGGCGCAGTAATGCACAGGGAATACCTGGAGCATGCTGTGAGCCCTGGAGAAGGGCTATTTTTAATGTGCAGCGCTCAGATGCATCCCCTAGGCCCCAGCTTGGCTGTGCTGGATGCCCTACGGACCCCAGCAGCAGCATTAATCCCCCGCCGGCTGTTGCTGGCCCCATCCTCTGCAGAGCCGCACGTCCAAACCCTCCTGGCGACGTGCTAAAACTACCGTGGCCTGTCATTGCCACTGACGACCCCGGATGCAAAGCCAGTCCTAAAGGCAGATAAGCTGTGGTTTCCAGAGCCCCGAAAGCAGCAGCACCTGACATTTGTGGCGGGGAGCTCGGAGGAGCAGCTGTCTCCATCGGCAGGAGGCGAGGGCTGCCTGCCTGGAACAAAGACTGACTTACAGGTAAGTAGGTTTAAACACAATTGATGCACCAAATTAGGGATTGAAGCAGGCAGCACCCCTCCGAGCTATAATCCATTGCCTCGCTAACATAAATGGAAATTCGATTTGGGTGAGGGCAGGGAGGGAAGGGGAACTCACTGTCTGCTCCCGTGCAGCCGGTGCAGCTCTCCGTGCCCTGGGGGCTCTGCCGTTCGCAGCCCCCCGTGTCTGTGGCCAGCCAGCGCCAGGATTGAATTTGCCTCGGCGCTGATGAGGTTAGGCGGTGTCTGACTCAGGCTGGACCCGGCGCGGTGTGAGAAGCGGGAAGAGAGGGCTGGCACGTAGGGGAGATGCTCACATGGACGGGAAATCGAGCAGGATCGCCGGGACCCCTGCCCTGATGTGCGGTTTCGCTGGCCAGATCCAGCTCTCGCCCTCCAGACCAGAGCCGGGGAGTCTGGTCCAGCCCCGTGGCTCACAGGAACCGTTCAATATACATCCCGGCATCGGGAAAATTGTTTATCATCCTTGTAAAAGGATCGCTTTGCTCAGCCCCGTTCTCATAACAGATCAAAAGGGATCTACAGGATGCTCGTTGCCTTTGCCATGCACCGAGAGAGTGCTGGGGCTACAAATCCAAGTCTGCGTTGGCCCAGCGGAGGCACAGGGGAGTATTTAATGTCTCTATGTCACCTGGGTCTTGCTGGGCCACAGCGTGAGTGACTCGGGGTGGTTATTTCTGAGCTGCATTGTTTCACATGGGACTGCAGGGGTGTCTCCGCACGTGGCCGCAGCAGTTGCTGTTTAACCCGCAGCCGTGCCGGGTGCCAACCAAGACAGGACACTCGGGGGAGACTGTGACCCTCTGTGGTGGGTGGGAAGAGCCGTTTCCTCCTCCTTGCACGTGAGTTTCTACCTGATAGCACGAGAGCAGCAAATGCTGTAATGTCACCCTTGCTAATCCTCTGCTCATTCCACCTTCTTGTTCTCGTCGAACCCATTTCTCTTTTTTGCCTTCCTCAGGATCAAATTTTCTCTCTCTTACATCAAGTAGCACCACCTGCCTCATCCCCCACAAGGACCACATCCGAAAAGGATCCAGCCCCAACTGTGCAGTCAGACCTCCCCACTGTCACCGGAGGAATCTCCCCAAATCGGAGACAGAACCAGACCTCAGCTGCTCTTTATGATTCAGTCCTGCTGCTGCTGCTCCGGCGAGGGCTGCCACACACGGAGGAGGCAGAGCAGCTCCCATTGCTTCTGCTTCTCCTCCTGGTCCAGCCGTGCATCCGCGGCTCCTCTGCAGAGTGAAAGGCAGGTGGACAGGCTGTGCCCAGCACCGTGCTATGGTGAGCTGGCGATGGGAGAGCAGGAGAAAGGCCAAAGTTAGTGAAAGGAGAGCACCCCTTGCTCTTTGGGAGGTGCTGCCTTGCCCAACACTCGACGCTGGATGGGCAGCCAGGCGCCTTCCCACCCAGTTGGTTGCACAGCCCAGTATCCCAGAGAAATTCCCTCCCCGGTGCTGCCGCAGCCAAGCCACCTAATGAGATCTAGTCTCCTGTGGATGCTATATTAGGGTTACCATGGATATGGTGCCACAAACACTGGGCTGTGGCTTTGTTATATAAACAGGAGAGATTGCCACAAGCACCCAAAATATCTGAAAAGGACAGGAAGAGACAAAAGCGTTCTCTGGGTTTGTTTATAAAGGGTTGTGTGATCCAGTGAATAGTGCAAGTGGGAGGTGGGAGAGGTTGTGTTAACTTGGAGAAGTGGAGCTTAACCAAGCAGTGGTCTTGGACTCGGTAGCTCTGGACACTCCTTCCAAAGTTCAACAGGATCTTTCTAAAATGATGCAAAAAAGTGCTGCTGGCTAGGCTGCTTGCTGACCCTGCTCATGCCCAGGAGCTGGGCTCCCTGCAGATCGTGGTGTAAAGTGCATCATTTTCCATGCTCGAGTTTATCCCAGATGAGCTTCACGTAGATCTTGGCGCTACCCTATCTCTTCCATGTGCAAGGAGATCCTGCTTCCTGCAGCTGGTGGGGGCCAGGACCGGTGATGGTGGTGGAGGCATATGGTCACCAGCTTGCCCGGAATCGCCCACACCTGACCCTGCTCAGCAAGAGCATCCAGCTAATCTTGTACCATCTCAGGTACAGAAAGTCCCTTGTACAGTTTGAGGAATCGTGTAATTTGAAGAAAAAAACTGCTCCAGAAATGGAGGTGGGATGTAAGGGAGATGGAGACATCAGAGTGGCTAAAATTGTATTGCACTCCCACTCCCCTGCCAATAAAACCACCATAAATAAAGTGGCTTTGCAATAACCATCTCCACGCATTGTAACACAGATTCATGTGTCCCTGCAAAAGAAGCTCTGAGCAGGATCCTCCGGTTTTTTTTTGGTGTTGTCTCTAGGCCACGGCTGTTTCAGCTCCCTTGTGACCTCCCAGATGCCCTTCACCGTGGGTTCATCCACTTGTTTTCTCTCCTCTCCCGCTCCCTGTGAGTGCAAGCAGACATCTTTCCATGCTTTGTTATCTGACATGTGGTGGAGAATACCAGAATCAGGAAGGAAAGATCTGCTTTATCATTTAAAAACACGCCAAATCCAGTTTTTGCTCTTCAGATGTTGGACACCTCAGCATCACCTTCCCACGTTCCCTGCTATCCCTTGATTTTCCAGGACCCATCTTGATTTTCATAAAGTGACGTCTTGCGCCTCTGGACTGGCGAGGAAGAGTTCTTCTTTGATTTGGTAGGGAACAACAGCAAAAAGAGCTGGAATCTGCTGTGGGCACGGGTCCAGGGAAAGGGCTCTCTGCCATGGGAGTTTTCAGGGGGGTGGGTTTGTGCTGAGCCCTCCTGCGTGGGGCTCTGCTCTTTGATGCCAGCCTTTCTTGTTGCTTTTCCTCTAGCCATTGCTTTCTGGCACTAAGCTGCTTCCTGAAGATTACACAGCAAGCCAGCATCAGCATCAAGAGGAGCCGATCCAGGAGAGGACATGGGGCCAAAAAAGCCTGAGGAGTTTGAAGATGGAGCTTTATCAGCTTAGCAAAAGGGTTGGCGCATTAAATGCCAAAGGCTGCAAGCCCTGCACGCTTGAGGTTTGTGACAGACAAGTTAGCAGAAGGTCTAATAAAAGGCAGAAATAGTGAATAAATATGATTTCCTTCAGAAAACTCAACATGGCTTCTGTACAAGGAGTGCTTGCCCTACAAAACTCTTGACAATCTTAAAGGGGTCAATAAGCTTGAAGGGGGAGATGTTCCCAGGAGATAGTGCCTCCTTGGCTTTCCAAGGCTGTGACAGAAGGCTGTGCACTGTTCCCACCAGGGCCCAGATGCCCATGGAAGGATCATTCTTCCAGCTCCTCGCATGGCCCTTCAAGCCAGCAGCACCCCAATATTCATGCCTCTGGGGTGAGGACGGTGGGGCACGAGGGAATCTGTGGTGAGCATTCTTAAACTGCCCCCCTGCCTCTCTCAGCCCTGCCTTTTGTTGGCACTTCCAGCCCAAGCAGCGGCTGCGGAGGATCCCATTCCAGCCAGTCTGGCATGTCACGTCGGGTGTGGAGGCACGAGCTGACGGGCGTGATGCGACATGATGTGCCGGGCAAGCCCGGCCACGGAGCGGCTTTTCAGGGCATGTTCCCTCCGAGCATCTCTGACCCACGTCGCTGTGGCTGAGGCCGATGTCACCCCGCGAGCCACG
This sequence comes from Chionis minor, assembly GCA_013398295.1. Taxonomy (NCBI): domain Eukaryota; kingdom Metazoa; phylum Chordata; class Aves; order Charadriiformes; family Chionidae; genus Chionis; species Chionis minor. The sequence continues at coordinate 529,611 of VZSF01005685.1, read as the reverse complement.
GAGGACGGTGCTGGTCATGGGCCGGGGAAGTTTAACACGGCGAGCGTGGAGCACGCTGGCTTGTGACACCAGGTAATTCATGTGTTTGAGTTAACCCACTTATTTAAGAAGCAGCTTCTCTCTGTTGTTGCTTTGTTAACTTTTTTAAGTAGATACACCCCTTGGTGCTCTGGGGTCATCGCCTTTGAGGACAGAAACCTCTCAGAGCGCCATGTGGCGAGCCCGGCCCCAGCACATGTTCAGCTCCAAACCTGCCGGAAGCAGCGCAGTACGCCAGGAGCAGGAGGGACACTAACCCAGGTCCGGGTTATGGGCAGTTTAGGGCTGTGGTTATCAGCCAGGTGGTTCCTATATCAGGGGTGATTAAAGCAGCAGGGAGAAAGGCTGCTGTGGAGGAGCACACCCCTGGGGATTGGGCTGCTGCTCTCACCTCAATCAAACGGTTGTATTTAAATCCAGTGAAGGTGAGTGAGGGGCTCTGAGCAGGTATGTGTGTCCCAATGAGAGGAGGAGGAGGATACAGCAGAGCCCTTCCAGGCTGCTGTTGTGAATATTTGGGATCAGCTTGAAGACTGTCCGAGAGAAGGCATCTCTAAGCATGGAGAAGAGGCAGAGCAAAGTGCCTGGCACCTCCATTGGGACCAGCGAGCAGCTGTCACGATGAGGAGGAGGTAAGCTGCGCTCACGGGGTCCTCTTCACTGCTGGGGAGCTTCAAGCAAAAACAAATGCCAGAGAGCAGCAAAGGAAAAGGCCCTGCCCTTAGGAATGGAAAAATATGGTATTTGGCAGGTGATGACAAGGTCGTGTTGTCACCGTACTTGGCTGCGGCATCCAAACCCGCTCCCAGGGTCTGCGACAGGCAGAAGGTGGGGGATGTGAGCCTGTAAAACACGTGGGGGTGGCTCACCAGAGCCCTGACGCTGTGTTTCCCTGCTGGAGCAAAGCACTGGCAGGAGCAGTGTGATCCTTTAATGAAATTAAGTGGCCTCTGCTACAAATTAGCCCAATTTCAGACCTGTGTGTGTTTTGCGGCATCCCTGAGAGGTCGTACACTTGGTGTGTGTCGTTTCCACCAAACAGCTCTTGCTGAAAGAGGCTTGAATCCAGAAACAGCACTGCTATCCCCCAGGTTTGCAGAGCCCCGGGAATACGTACGGAAAGCTGGGCAGTGCTTCAGCAGCCCATTGCTCCCAGCAACACCCAGGTTTGGATGGGGTTTGCAGTCACATAACCTCTAGGTGAAGGGGAGTCTCCAATGGAAGATATCTTCAGGGTCACGACAACCAGATGGGAACCTGCCCTTCCCCGAGGGCAGCATATGACGAATTATTCCCTGGGGATGCAGCAAGCTGGAAAAAAAAAAACCTAGAGTGGCCTTAAATGCCGAGTGAAGGGAAGATCATACAATTTACCTGGGCAGTTTGATCCCAAGTCCTGACTCAAGTGTGAGGAAACCAAGAATTTTTGGGTGCAGGAGTGTGAATATGTAAACTCAGGGAAGGATTTACACTGGGAACAACCCGGTGGTGGTGGTGGAGGAAAGCAGGGCATCGTAACCTGAACGCGGTATTTAAAAACCTACAAATGATTTGGCTCCTGGCTGCTGCTGGTCTGTTTATCCCACAAACTTGGCAGGCACAGGGCGCTTCCCAAGCGGCAAGAGGGGTTGATAAAAGTTGTGTCCTGCCAGCTGCCCGGGCCACAGACCGGCTCCTGAACTGCCAATATTAATTAGCGCTTTCCTTCTGTAAAAAATTATGTTGCAAAGTGTAGGGGCTCGTGGCCCTTTGTGCCCTGTGTTTGTACAGCCCCCAGCACAATGAGACCGTGCTCACAACGGAGGTCTTGCCCACCGCTGCCATACAGAAATGTATTATAAAAACCTTTGTCTCCTTCATAGGCAACTGATCTTCACATAATTGCTCTTGGAGTAAGTGGACCTCGTGTTAGTCCAAAAAACAAGGTCTGTATTTGCTCAAGGCAGCCCAAGTATTTGCTAAGTCCTTGTTATAACATTGGTTTTCCTTGCTCAGATTTAGTGGGGAATTGCTTTGACAGACTCGCCGGGAAGCGAGGAGGCTGCCTATCGCCGTCCAGGAGCGCAGGCATCGAAACCGAAATGAATGGCCCAAGTAAAGAACCTCCATCCTTCATATTGCTGAGCAAAGATACAATGATAAATTGCTAGGCAATGGCCTTTGACCCATAAAACTAATAAAAAGCTAAAATTGTTTTTTTTCCCCAGTATAGTTTCTCAATATCTTTTGCAAATAGTCCAAGCAACCTTGAAGCAAAACCAAACAAGAACCATGACACAGACAGCTTGCTACTAACCAATACGGTCTATAATAATTAAACTTTAATAGTCTTAAGTAGACTCTCTGAAGATAATCTGTATTTTGCCCCCTTGCTTTCATTTCTTGCCATTAGGCTGGGTGGTTTGCCTTTCAGATCTCTGCACAGGCGTTTGAACTGTGTGCAAAGCATGCTGAAATTACTGGCAGTAATTAGTTTATTTAGGGAGCAATTAATTAAATGCAACTGTTTCCCTCTCTATAGATTATAAGAGTGCTATAAGCGATACCATCTTAAAAAGAGCAGATGTGCTATAAAAGGACCAGACGCTAATTATTCTCATCAGTCAACAAGGACAGAACAAGTATCGACGGGCTAAAATCGACGAAGAGAAAAATTAAGTTAGCTCTCAGGAATAACTTTGGGATGGCAAATGCAAGTCAGGCCAGGGGAATGAACGCTGCGGGACAGAAGTCACACATCCCGACAGACAGAGGCACTCCAGGCTGAATGCGCTCGTCTTCCCGTCGTCATCGCCGGGAGGCTGGAAGAGGCAGTGGCCTGCAGAAGGGTCCCTGTTCCCCGAGGAGTTTGACGGCTTGCGGATAGCGTGGGTGACAGCAGCCGAGGCTGATGGCTGGGGGTGCAATGAGGTGGGGCTGGCGGGGCCTCCCGAGACCCTCCGTGCCCAGGGGCAGCAATGTCACCGCGCTGCAGAGAGCCCGGGGACGAGTGGCTGCCGAGCTCGGGGGATGCAGCGGGAGAGCTGGGGCCGATTTCGCTTCCCTGTCACACCAGCTTGGGGAAAGGGGACAACCTCCACGCGCGGTTGTGACAGCCCGTTCTGTGGTGGTGCCCCTGCAGGTCGCCCGCTTGCTGGAGGGGTAATGGTGACTTGAATCGCCAGGTTTTGTCCCAAGTTCTGTGACCAAAGGCGGCTCTTCTCAGCTCTGGGATGCGAGAACCACCCTGGCACTAACAAAGTCCTGTGCGTTGCCACTGCCAGTGCCCAACGCGCCCTTCCCGAGAAAGCTGTGGACGAGGACTTCTAAAGTAGGTGAGATGGTGCTGGAATGGGCACGGATTTGGGAAGAGGAGAGACGTTCCCTCCCCAGGGGTGGCCATCACCCAAACCAGACGCCAAAAAACCCCTTGTTGCAGCTCCTGGTGAATGGAGCATGGGACAACGTCACGCCACGTGTGAGATACCCCCGGGGACCCTTGTGGGGGGCTGCTGCGGGGTTTGCCTTCCCTTTCCCCCCGCGGGGGGGTGGGATGCTTTCCCCGCACCAGCACCGGGGATGAAGGGACCCAAACTGCGGTGTCCCCCCAGCTCTGGGAGGGGGTGACCCGTCTCCCTGGGGGGGTGACCCGGCTTAATAGAGGGGTGATTCGGCTCCAACCCCACTCCCCCGCCCCCACCCCCAAGCGGGAGCCACGGCCCGGCCCCGATCGCCAGGATAGCCCCGCATCCCGGGATGGCGGGGGGG
>VZSF01005685.1:502309-525516 GCA_013398295.1 Chionis minor | reverse complement strand
CCGTCCTCCGCAGCGGCGGGGTCTTCTGCGCCGCTTTCCCTGTTTACTTCCCCGTGGAACCCCCCCGCTGCTTCCTAAGCCGCCTTCCAGCAGCGGCGGGATTGCTGCTCCGGGGGAGCCGGCAGAGGTAGCCCCCGGTCCCGCGGGGAATGCCCGCCACGAGGGGAGCCGGGGATGGACTAGCCCCGGCTGCCAGAGTTGGGGCTGGGAATGGAATTGGAAGCGGGGGGCGGGGGGGGGAGGCAGAGGGAATAGGGATGCGGAGAATTGCACAGCATCTGCTCCCCGATGGCCGGTCTCAAGGGGGACTGGTCAAGTCACACCGCCTTAGACCAGGATGAAAAATACGGGGGTGCTCCAGGCTTGGTTTTCCGAGGTCCTACATGTTTAGTTTCAGAGCTGTGCCTGTGAAGGAGGTCGTGAAAGCATCTCTCGGGGATGGGGTGGGAAGCTGCCCCCATCCCGTGCCTTGCCAGGGTGCGCAGGTCGCGTTCTTCCCTGCCCCGGGGCCAGCTCGTCCTCCTGTGGGTGCTCAGCGTGGGGCTGAAACTGGCCTCTCCTGGTTGCCTGTCTGGGCGTCTCGCCCGGAGCCATGCAGCTAGGACAGGGGGCTTGTCCCTATCTCTTATCCAAGCCCTGGAGGACGTAGGAACCCCCCACTCCATCCAGGTGAGCTTGCAGAGACCACCCCAGCCCCAGGTTCGGCAGCAAAGGGGCCGGCTGGCTCACGCACCGCAGAGCCGCGGTGATGGAGAGGAATGCAGAGGTGAATGGCAGGAAGGTGAGAGCGGGATTATCTGCGGGCTGATTTTGTCACTCTTTGGTTAACAGAGCAGCCGTGCGGGTCTGCGCTCTCGGGAGCACATGGACGCTGCTGAAGGTTGAAGGCAGTCTGCAGGCTCCGGGGGGCTGTGGGAGGGCGAGAGAAATCCCCCAAGGGAAGATGGCTTTTCGCTTCCCCGTATCAATGGGTTTCAGACAGGATTATTTATATTTGACATGAGAGATCACCGAACTAGGAAGGTAGTGGGGGTGTGCTCATACTCATTAAGGTAGACAGTATTCTGACAGAATAAATTAAAGGTAAGGGAAGACTGCACTTTGAGGTTCAACAGATTGTCTTCTAGCCTAAAATGAGCAGTGAAATCAGCATAAAACCTAGATGATAAAATCACGCGCTTCAGTCTTTTCGTGATGGATGCCTGTCATTTTAGGAAAGCTGGCAGATATCCCAATGTTTAGAGTGCACCCAGTGCTCCTGAGTGACCTCCTTTGAGCAAAAGTGCCCAGAATGATGGGGTTTTTTAGCCATTGTATCTTGTCTTCACTGAGTAAGCAACTAAATTATAATGCTGTTAAGGGAAAATAGTTTATGTAAATTATGCATGAACTATCCGCGCACCTGTATTTAGGCACTTGCCCCGTTGCGATGGTGTGTGAGTAACAGAAGGTTGTTTGCAGCCTTTTATGGTTGGTTTTCATCTAGTCTGAAACAGGGAGAAAGATGTATTACGGCTGCCAGTTGGTGAAAAGAGATTTCAAACACCTTAAAGACTGTGCAGCTGTAATTAGAAGCGTAACCTCCTTCTGCGTGTCAGGATTTCTGTGCGGAATGATGACAGGACCTCTTAGGGAACGGTGCTGGTGCTCAGTAGATAGAAAGAACTTCAACAAAATCCCCCGCAAAGTGACTGATGTTGATTTATCACCCCTCAGTGCATTGGTTCTCGCTTACGAAAGATGTGGGGATGTGAGGGGAAAGGAAGGAGACAGCATTTGTTCCTTTTTCTTCTCTTGTCAGTGAAGACAGATTACAAATACAGGCAGTTCTTAAATACCTGTGCCTACCTGAGCACAAAAGAGTTGCAGCACGTTAGCAGCACCCGGGTTACTGGCTGTGTCTCTGCCATGTTCTTTGCTTTCTGGCAAAGAGAAGATTGGTCTAGCTGTCACCCGTCTCTTCCTGACCCTTTTCCATTGCAACTGCAGCGGTCCCCAAGCCCTCGTGTAGGTGACACAAGAGCCAAACCTGAAGGTCTGGTCTCACGGGCGTTGCAATCTAAGGAGAACACATTCAGAAATGGCTAAGTGACAGAGGACCTGCTGGTTGTCGGTGGCATATTGACCCAAGCCTTTCTAAAGGTATTCCCATGTCTAAAGCTGAAGGACAGCTGATTTCACTGAATATGCTGATTTCACTGAATTTGCTGATTTCACTACCTAAGCACCCCTTGAGGCTCCTTTGAAAGTTTTACTGGGGGTTAAATACAAAGAGGTAAAAGTACTTAATGCCCCTGGGCGCTGATGTGCAGCCCGGAGAGCTTAGCTGCATCCTCGCAGGCTGAAGAAGTCTGTGCCACCAGCCTTTGGGCACATCAGGGTATATCCTCGGTGCCCAGCACGTGGGCCAGGGAGGGGTTTTGCCACTGGTCGAGCTGGGGAGGTGTTTACGTAACTGGGAGCTTTTCATCCGGCTGCTGCCTTGCTGTGTTAGTGCCGGTGGGGGAAATGGGGATCACTCGGCACCTTCCCGCTCCTCGTGTTCTAGTACCTCGCTGTCGTGTTGTCATGGATATGGATAAGGACATGGCCAGTGAAGAAGTGCTTGTTGCTGCAGGGCTCCCGCAGCCACGGCTTGTCATGCAACTTATATCATTGAAGAAAAGCAGGAAGGGGATGGAGGAGAGGGGCCAGGTGTTGGGGCTGAGCTTGCAGCTCGTTCCCATGTTAATTTACACTTCTTCCCGTGCCATTTTCTGTTATCTCCTCTGCTTCTCATGATCTAATTTGTTACAGTAGGTAGGATTGGTTCACCCTTTGCCTGAGAAAAAAGCATGTATCCCAGCACCACAGATCGGCAGAGGGCTGGCAAATAGACTCTGACCCACTCCAGACCTTCCGCCCACATTCAGATTGCAGGTGAGGCCAACCCAGACAGGGCTAGGACCATCAGGAACCTGCAAGCCCTGCGATCGCCACGAGAACAGCCCTGGGCAGAGGTCAGCTGGAACGGCTGGGGAACAAAATTAAAAGTCATAATAACATTTTGAAACATCCTTGGATCCATTTCTCCTCAGAAAGCTTAACAACAGCTGTGACCCATTAGTAGCAGTTCAGGGCATCCCAGAGAGGACCTGGTTCCCATGGACTGAGCCAGTCTCAAGGCGCTTCTGTCTGAGCTGGTGCGGAGAGGGGATGGGAGCAGAACTGATTTAGGCCAAAATCACAATGCCAAGGATTTTACAGTATTCTACACGACTGGGAGTATGGATTTCTCACTGGAGGGGCGGGGGGGGGGGAAGCAGCATACCGGCAGCCTGGGACAGTGCTGGGAGATGCTGGCATCTCCCTCAGCATGCGCTGGTGCTCCTCTTGGCAGGCCACGGAGTGGAGACAAGAGATGAGTCAGGGGCTTCGGGACTTCTGTGTACCCTCTCATCGCAGACAGAGTTTCATCTCGCTCGTTGAAACAAGCACCTGTGATGAGCCAGAGCCGGCATTTGGCTTCATTCGGAAGAACGGCACGAGACGGGCTGAGACATCTTCCCCAGGTGTGCGTGGCCACGAGGCAGGACAAAAGCCACCCGTAGCGACGCGCCACCCGGCATGGTGGTTTGAGAGCTTGCCCAGCTTTGCTTGACAGTAATGGTAATTTTCTCCCCAGCCGGCATGTGTGCCGCCTGTTCCTGCCCATGAGCTGCAGGGAGGGCTGCAGCTCCCGCGCGGGAAGGTGCACGCAGCTCTGCCGCCCTGGGAGACAACTCTCTGCTCCACAGCTTTTATCGAAGAGATGGAAACTTGTCACATTCTCTCTGCAACAATCTCTGACATTATCCAAGCAATTTGCCCTTGGTGTGTTTCCAGAAATAGTTAGGCCTACAGTAGACACGGGTGACATCTGGGTGCATTACTGTTGAGTTCAGAAACACTCAGTAAACAAGACAGGATCTATTGTTTAAAGGTTATTTCAAAAGACTCCTAGCGAGTTATCTGGCCATGCAATGGGGAAAGCCTTAATGGCACTGTGATAATTGCCTTTTTCTGAAAAACATTTTTAGAGGCAAGTTACCAGAAACCCAAAAGCAAGTCTCAGCCCGTCCTCATCCAGCCAGGAGCCCGATCCAAATGGAAAACATGGGAGTTTTTCTCTTTAGTTCAGTGCTGGTTGGATCAGGCCCGGAAGTGTGTGTCTGCCTGTGGGAAGAGCAGGCTGGGGGGCACAGACGGGGGATGCAGGGGACACCAGAGCAGTTCAACGGTAGAAAAAGGTCTCACATCAGCATAACAGGGCAGCAGGGTTCACATCAGCAGGGAGGGCAAGAGAGAGTCCTCCCTGGGGCTCTGAAAAGAAAATAAATGTCATTAGCAGCGGATAAAGCAACTGCCTGTGAGCACCTGAGACGAGGATGGGGGGCTCTGCAGGGAGAGGGGGGTGGCAGGGTCTGCCAGCGCTCAGAGGGCTCAGCGGGGCCGCTGTAGGAGATACTCTGCAGCCCATGTCTTTATTCCTCGTGTCCCCGTTCAGTTAACAGCCTCCTGATAAAAAAGGAAAAAGAAGGACAAGTGAATTTTTGGCAGACGCCAGGTGCCAGCCATCATCCCCTTCCCTCGCCCCGGTGACAGGGATGCTGCTCGCACGTGGCAGAAGGGAAGAGACCTGGCTTTCCTGTCACTCACACCAGCCTTGCATCTGCCTGTGCTCCTGGCAGAAATCACTCCTGGCGTCTCACCTTGGCCCCAGGGCAAATGGAATTAATTCTCACCGTTAATTTCATGCCTCTCGGAGAGCCGTGACGGGGAGGAAATCACGTTGAGGTCTCCCACATCTTTCTTTCTGTTTTGCCACTGATTTTCTCAGAGGGGGGTGAGGGGGGAGCGGTCAGGGGGTGCCTGTGGAGTCCTGGAGCTGACCCGAGCGCTCTGCCCCCAGCGGGACCATCCCGTCCTGGGTGCTGGCTCCTGCCCTCCTCAGCCTCATCTGGGGCTGCTGCAGAGGAACCCTGGCAGGAGGTGCTGGAGGAGAACAGTTCTCAGCTGTTCTGAGCCCACACGTCCCATCCTGCTGCTCCCTCTCTGCCTTCTCCCTTCGGCTCATCTGCTGGGACTCCAGCTCTGCCCTCCCGCCGGTCAGTCACTGCTCCTGCTCCACAGCCCTGTCCTCTTCTTCCTTCCTTCCTTTCCAAGGTATCAATTACGGACAATTTAGGTGGTGAGATAACCATCAGAAGCTGCCAGCCTGAAAAACAGGCTCTGGTGAAAAAGCTTATAGGTTTGGCTTTTTTTTTTAAAAAAAAATTTGCCACTAAACTCCAGCTTAGGCTCTTCAAGGCTGCACTAGTTGGCCTCTCTTGGGCAGGGGATAAAGGAGATGATCTTCTTGCCAGGTGGGGGCCGAAGCCCCCCACACTGCCAGCTCTAGGTATGGCTTTGAGGCCAGGCTGTGGCTTTTCTCTAGGTACAAGTTCATCACAGGGTCTGAGCCGCAGAAGCTCATAAGCTCATTATATTGGGGGAATTGCAAGCGGTGGGCGCACCACACAGCTGGGATTTCCTTCCTTTCTGCTGGAGGGGAAACTGGGAGGAAAAGTCCTTTGTGGTTTCATTTTTTCCCGTGTAGAGCAATCCCTTGTTCCTCAGCTGCCTGAAAATCTCGGTTGGACCATAGTGGACAAACGTGGCCTCTTGTAGCACTGCCTGTTCCTCTGGGACCTGCGGAGCTGGCGTCAGTCGAAGCCGGGTTGTCTCTTTACTCACTGAGGGTTTTGGACTGTTTGAGGTTAAAGGGGAAAACGCATCAGTGTTAATGATCAGCAGAAAGGAAACTGCCTGCCTGGGGGAAGATAAATACCCAGATTTTTGGGTGATGTGGCTGCTTTGAAAACTCTCTGGGGACCGCCACAGCCTTGTGACGGATTCCGAAGTCGTCGTCTCCCCTGACCTCTCCCTCGTGTGGGTCACCTCAACTGAAGCGGATCAAAATGTCTTGAGATTGAAAGACTCATAAACCGGCACTGATCACAGCAGAGAGATGAGTTGGATTTTGTTGTAAAAGATGATAAACGGGCTCTGTTGGAGCTGGTGTTGGCTGGGATGGTGCGGAGTGTGCCTGGAGACAGAGGGACTTCACAGGCAAGTGCCAGACGCGTCCCCAAAGCGGCTGTGTTACCGCGCGCATCGCAGCTCTGCTAAAACATCCACTTACAGGCACCGTTTCCTGTGAGAAAAGTAACTTACCTATAAATAGCATTGCTCATTTTTATTCCTGATATTCCACCTTCGCTCCTCTGTGCTGTTTGTTTTTGTCCCTGGGAAATAACACAGTATTTTCTGCCGTGACCAGCAGGGACAGTGCAATCCCAGTACAGAGCTCCTGTTTCGAAACCCACCTTTGCTTCCCCATTTAAAGCAGAGGGTGTTGCTTGGGCTTTTGCATCTGGATTCCCTTTGCTCTCAGCGTGGATTTGTTTTAAGACCAGTCGTGGGTCTTCCTGCCTGAGCTTCGGCAAACCATTAACTCTTGTCTGTGGCCAGCTTCATTGCTAACTTACAGCCTGTGCAGTGCAGGGGGGCTCCCTCGTGGACCCATGGCCCCTGCAGGCAGTGATGCTCCTTCGTCCTCCTGCTTTCCCACCTTTGCACCCGCAGGAAAATGGCGTGCACCTTGTCACTCTTTAGTTAACACAATAGACGTGAGTTACCTAGCAAGACGTGATGCCTTTTGTGGCAATCCAAGCTAAACTCCCTCCCTGGGGAGAAAAATACAGTATCGAGGCTGCCCAGAGGCTCAGTTTTGAGCAAGTGCTGCGGTGCCCCGGCTGAGGGGGAGTGGCCCAGGGAGTGCACGGCATCGCTGCTGGGGATCTCGCCCCGTCTCCCTCTGTGAGCCAGGGCGAGCAGGGATTTACAGGGATGCAATTTATAAGGCTCTCACGTGGAAGGAAAAGGAGGTGTCTTGGTTTGATTGGTGTCGCCTGCTGGGTAGCTAAGCCCTGGAAAGATTAGTGGTGGGATCTGGGGAAAAATAGCTTTGCTGCGAGAGTGGGAGTGGAGTTGGGAGGGGAAGGATAATAAGTGCTGATTTGGATTTGCCGTTAGGCGAATTTTGTGGTTTTATTGTTATGTTACACAAAGAAGGGGGCTGGGGGAATCATTGAAACTTAACATCTGTCCCGTGGGTTTCCTCTGAGACGCCGTTTCCCTGCGCAAACAGGGACAGGCAAAAAGCGGCACGGTTTGGCGGCTGCCCGTTGCTGCAGAGAGCGTGTCCCCAGCAGAGAGCGGGGCCAGCCACCCCTTCCCCATCCAAATGCATTAAAGCTCTCAAAACGTGTTTCTCAAGCCCCTCCAGGTGACATCTCCGATCCAGCTGTCACCAAAGCCACTTTCTTACACGTCGCGCTGGAGCCGAAGACATACCCAGAGGAGGGCAGCTCTGGTCTGCAGCGCTGGGCACTGGTGCCGCTAAGCTTGTTCCAGCTCAGGCAGAAGCTCCCAGGGCATTTGTCACCTTGGGGACACAAACTCCCTGTGCCTAATTCCGGCTGTAAGAAGTGCCGGAGGTGCCTGCCATGTGGGGTGTCGCAGAGCAGAGGAGCGGGGCAGGCTGAGCTGCAGCTGGGAAATGGCCTCATGTTGCGCCCGGGGAAGGTTTAGGATGGATATTAGGAAAAATTTCTTCACAGAAAGGGTTGTCAAGCATTGGAACAGGCTGCCCAGGGAAGCGGTTGAATCATCATCCCTGGAGGTATTTAAAGGACGTGTAGACGTGGTGCTGAGGGACATGGGTTAGTGGCAACTTGGCAGTGCAAGGTTAATGGTTGGACTCGATGATCTTAAAGGTCTCTTCCAACCAAAACGGTCCTGTGATTCTATGATTCACAGCTGCTTCAATCCATGTTCGTGTGCGGGATGATCCTGGCTGACCTTTGCAGAGGAGGCCTGGGGGCTGGCAGGGCTGGCATCCCCCTGGCCAGCCGGGATGTAACATCCTGTGGGCAGGCGTATCCCCCTGAGACAAAGACAAGCATAATATTTATACAATTAATATTAGACAGTTCCAGCTTGCCTTTTCTGATTTGCAAGAGTTTAACATTACTGACTTCTCAAGAGTTATTCCTGACTCTCACGGTAGCTCGTGGGAGCAGATTCAGCCCACAGAAAGTCGGGTTTTCTTGGTTGCGCATATTTTCCCTTGTGTTCCTGGCATCACATCTTTGTTTTTGTTGTATTTTTAAGTAAAACAACATAGGTTATAGAAAACACAAGGCTGCAATATTGGTTTCTGAGAAACCAAGCAGTGATCTTGCTTTCTGGATACCTGTGTAAATATTATGTTATATTGTTGAATTCTAGGGTTGACAGACAAAGGGTAGGTCTTTAAAATGTTGTCTGACTTGATTGGCAGTAAAAATAAAGCATGAATATCGCTGGGTTATGGCAGTACTACTGACTGCAGAGGATTAGAGTTGCCCAGCCTCAGAAATGCAGAACACTGGCACGCTGTTACTGTAGCCAGTGCTTGGGTTTTGCTCAAAAAGAGAAGATTTCCAAAAATTAATACAGGTGAGAACATTTGCAGGAACCTGAAAAGGAAAAGTGCTTTGTTTGATACGAATGCTAACAGTGCCGTGCAACCCGAATATCACAATCTTTTCCAATTTCGTGATATCCTAATTAAACCAACCAGAAGCAGAACTGAAGCATCCTGTGATCACAGCCGAAATTCCTGGGCTCCCACACGCTGCCCGGTCTCTCCGCTGTCAAGCCCGGGAGCAGCAGCAGCCAGGTTGCAGGGTGGGTTATTAAACCTGCCCGTGGCTCGAATGAATGTCTTCCCCGTTCCCAGAGGAGACCTGTGGTCTGTTCAACCTTGCGAGGGGCATCTCCTGCAGGCAGAGCTCCGTCACGACTCGGGCGCTTGCGTTTTGATGGGCTCTGCTCTGCTCCCCAGGCACAGGGCAGCGAAGATGCTCACATTTGCAGGTCTGGGTTTTCTAAGACTTAAACTTCTCTGCTAAGCAGGGTTCTGTGTGGTTTACCATTGGGGCTGTAAATGAAGTGCTCGTCGTGGTCCTACAGGAGCAGCGTGGCCAAGGTGACGTCTAGAGAGCTCAGAATATCAGCGTAGGTTCAGTGAAAGGTTTTGCTCTGTTGGTCATGTGTTCCCAGTTGATCGCAACTAGGTCTGGGGCAGAAAGGGTTATTTAACCGTATAACCTACCTACTTCCCCCTGTACTGGTAAGGCCCCACCTCGAACACTGTGTTCAGTTTTGGGCCCTTCCCTACAAGAAAGACATTGAGATTCCGGAGCGTGTCCAGAGAAGGGCAGCGGAGCTGGTGAGGGGTCTGGAGAACAAGTCTCCTGAGGAGCGGCTGAGGGAATTGGGGTTGTTCAGCCTGGAGAAGAGGAGGCTGAGGGGAGACCTTCTCACTCTCTGCAGCTGCCTGAGAGGAGGGTTTAGAGGGGGGTTCGGTCTCTTCTCCCAAGTAGCAAGTAATAGGATGAGAGGAATCGGCCTCAACTTGCACCAGGGGAGGTTTAGGTTGGATATTAGGAAAAATTTCTTCACCAAAAGGGTCATCAAACATTAGAACAGGCTGCCCAGGGGAATCGCCATCCCTGGGGGGTATTTAAAAGACAGGCAGATGTGGTGCTGAGGGACGTGGGTTAGTGGTGGCTTGGGCAGTGTTAGGTTGATGGTCGGACTTGATCTTAGAGGTCTCTTCCAACCTGGGTGATTCTGTGATTCCCAGGGAGTTCAAGCAAATGTGTTCAAGCAAAGTGAGCCCACTATGCAAGTGAGGAAAGGCGAAATTCAGCTGGGATGTGGAGGGGAGAGTGGGTCAGCACTGGCCTGCTTTCCAGGATGGACGGAGACATTTCTATGTGCACATCCCTAGGGAGTTACATGATCTGACCCCCCCCAGGGCTGCAGGAAGCACAGCCCATCCCATGGCTGCCGTGGTACCCTGGTCCATCTGCATTTCAGCAAGACCAAGGAAGGGTTCAAACGCTCCACGGTGACTCTGAGCACTGGTCTAAGGCTTGGCCTTCAAAGAGAAGATCCTTGGCGTTTTCTAGTCTGTTGGGGTGCCGGCGGTAGCCTTGTTTGGCTCCTGGGGACGGGGAGAAGATGGCAGTGGGCGCGTGCGGGGAGCACGAACGGCCGCGTCACGCTCAAGGGCCTCTCTAGCATCAAGGAGTCATTTCAAAGACAGGGTTGCGTCGTCCTAATGCTGACGCGAGGCTAAAAGATCCATCACATGTGTTTTGATTTCTGAAAGATGCTGTCCCTGGGAACAGTCGATATTTCGAACATTTGATCCCAGCAGCTCTGTTAAGCCCACGTGGTTTGAGTAGAGCAATTTGCGTGAAGGTTTTTCTCTGCTTCTTTATTCGCCTAATGATGGTTTTCAGCTGAGCTGTATGAATTACTTTATCTTTTCCGCTTTTTCGCTTATGATTTTGTTGTTGAGGGTTGTTTTTTGGGTTTTTTTTCCCTCTGAGTTAAATCTTTCCCTCTCTCATCTCCCAGGGAAAGCTGTAACAGAATTAAGGTGAGGAAAAAATGAATATTTACTGGAACCAATTCAGCATAAGTTGCCAAAAATCTGAAAATTACCCGCTCAGACAGGTCTGTATTAATTCCCCTGATGCAGCAATGATAAATCCTTATTAAAAAGGATAACATAAGGAGATTTTGCTGCCTGTCGGAAAACTCCTGGTCACAAGCAATGAGGACACCCATCAGCCTCTTGTTCACGATCAGAGCGGTTTGCAAATGTCCGTCCCTCTGGAAGTCCAGCCCTGGGAGCACCACGCAGACAAGCATTTAAACGAAGCAGTTTCTGACCTCTGACCACATCAAGCGGCGCGAAGGCGGATGTCGTGCTCGCTGTGCTAACGAAAGAGGGGGCTGTGAGGGCTCCTTCCCTCCCCACCGGCAAATGCAACTGGTGCCCCACACAAGCGAGGGGTCGGGCAGGGCAGGGAGCCAGCGCTAGAGGCAGTCTCACGTGCATTTATGCATTATTGCCAGAATCACTGCGCTCTTTCTGTCCTCTTCACTTCTTTATTCATGCACCACCCTACCTTGCTGGGCTGGAGTGGGAAAAACACTCTGCTTGCTTCTCCTTACACGGGCTGAACCGGAGCCTTTGCCAGAGCGATGTAAAGCTGTAGCTATGGAAACTCCCTACCCTTTTTTGTGATTTTTTTTTTCTTTTTTTTTCTTTTTTCTTTAAAGGCAGTAACGTATATGTCTTTGGAGATCCCAGGTGGGGCTGCTGGTGCCCAAGTGGTTGTTCAGGCAGCCCTGAGGTCTCATCCCTGGGAGATGCTGGGTGGTCCCGGCCAGCCCCCCGGGGAGTCACTCAGTGCCACGCAGCAGCAGGAGCTGGAAGCACGGACCCAGGTCACACAGCAGGGAGTTTGTGTCACAAGGGCAGAGGAGCGGGCACTGATGAGGAATAAGCAGGTTGCATGGAGAGCCAGAGGCCAGGGCAGCTCAGGAACCGGCATGTGATAACAGGGTGCTGAGGGGGACAGTGTGAGGCTGCCAGAGGTGTCACTGGCCATCAGCCACCTACCCACAGCTGTGGGGGGGGCAAATACAGAGGGGTGCTGGTCCCCCCTCTGCCAGGGTGGTCCCTGGAGCTCTTGGGATGCTGCATTTAATGGGCACCAAGGAAATGGTGGTCCCTGCTGCCTCCACCCCAGCCTGTTTGGGTCTGTGAATCCCGAGCAAACGAGAGCGAGTTGCGCAGCTCACAAAGACTTTAATCAGCCGAGGATCTTCCCATCCCACGGAGCTGCGTTCATACCTCTTGGAAATGCAAAGGCGTCGGATTTACTGCTTACTGTAAATGTACACTGTATGTGTCCTTCCTTCCCCAGCCCCTGATCGATGGCTCATCTGCGTCTCAGGACATCTGCAGGGGCCAGGCGGGGGGACTCATCCTTCCCAACCACCCGTGTAGGGGGTGGAAGGAGAGTGGGGCTCATCCCAGCTCGCTGCTTACCCAGTGCCTGTCCTGCTGGAAGCCACCTTGCTCTGGAAATGGGCTGATATTTGATAGATTTCCAGCAAACTACCTTCAAAAGCAGAGCCTTAACCAGCCCAGGGCTCAGTTTCCCTGTCTGTAAAATGGGTACTGGGGTAGCGATGCTCTCCCTCTCGGGCACGGTGCTGCTGCTTCTGCCAGAGCCAGAGAGGAGCCGGGGCCAGGAGCCCAGGGCTGAAGCGGGGCTTTAGCTCCCACGTGGCACAAAGGCTGGACGTGCTGCCGGGGCTGGCTGCGTGGGCTGCTGCTCCTCCCGGTGCCGCGCAGGGGTGTCCGTGGCTTTGTGGTCGCCTGCGGCAAAAGCTGAAAGGTGCAAACCCGAGCGTTGGCGCATGTCGCGTTTCTGATAGCGGAGGGCTGAATCCCAGCAGGGCTGACTCAGTCCATCAGCCCCAGGGCCAGTTGCTGCAATGTCTTTCCATAAGAACACAGCTCCGCGCAGACACCACGGCACGGCCAGAGCCAGCAAATCCCTGGAGCTAAAGCAGTCCCTGTTGGCAGGGCCACCGTGAGAGCTGCCGCTCCTGCTGCTTTGCACGACCATCAGAGGGGTACCAAGACCTTGCTCTCCCTCTGCACAGTGTCCCTGGCCCATAAGAGCCTTGTCCCCAGGACCGCCATGGGTAGGAGTGCCGAGCCCATCCCAGCAGCGGTGTCAGTGCTCCAGCTCCCAGCCAAGGTTGTGATCCGCCAAGAGCTCAGCCGGAGACTCTGTGTGAGTCTATTTCCATCCTTGTGCCCCAGCAGTCCCATCTGAGCAGCGAAGCCCTGCTCTCCGGGCATTTGCCAGGAGATGTGACAGCGGGAAGGCTGGTGTGAGCTGTTGGTGTACGGCACCGGCTCCCACGGGGCTCCCCTGGCTGCATCGGGCTCTCGGGGCAGCAGCGGCTGGTTCTCAGCGTGAGGAGCTTTCAAAATCCAGGTGAATGGAGCAATTCTGGAAAGAGTTGCTCTTTCAGAAGGACAGATTCCCTTTTTTCCACCTTTGGTGCATCATTTCAGCAGTGTTTTCTGACAATTAGGGCTTTTTCAGCTTTCTGCCGGCGCCCCAGCAGACTGTGCCTTGCTGGGGGGCTGCGGTGAGCTCTCCCACGGGATGGTGATGGGGAGGGAGCAATGCCTGCTCAGTGAATTGGGCAGGAAAAAGCACTGATTAGGTGTAAGATTTATTGTTAGTTCTCGGTAGGCTAACCCAAGCATTTCAGGTTGGCCAGGGGACGCTTCCAGCCTGCAAAACTGCCCTGCTAGGAGAAGTCCACGGGGTGGGTGGGTGCTCCCCACTCTCTGACTTATTTCGCACTCCGCAGTGATTGCGGTAGCTTATCTCAAGCTGCTAATACCAAAACCTGCTCTCTCTGATGCTAATATCTCAGGCTGACTAAAGTATAATTCAAGAAGCGATTAAATGATGCAGAGTGGAAAAGACAGCCTGTCTTTCTTTTTTCTTTTTTTTTTTTTTTGGTTTTTTTGGAAGGGGTTTAGGCTGCTTATGCGTGTTTGGGATTATGGCCTGCTCTTCAGCTGATGCATGGAAATAATTCCCGGTACTTAAGCAGAGTGTGATTGTTTGGGCAGTGAAAGGTGGGACTGGGGAGGGTAACCCCTCCCTCTCACTCTGGTGTGGTTTGACAGCAGCTCCCAAATCCTGACAGCGACGGCCGGCTGCGAGCCCCTGCTGCGGCAGCTCACCACACGTGGGGGCGAACGCGGGGAGGTGAATCCATCACGTCTGTACCAGTTGTTTTCTTGCGCCTGGTTTTTGGGTTTACCTCTCCTAGACTGATGCCGGCGCAGGGCTGGTGTGCAGGGATGCCCAGCTGGGCAGCGCCATGTCGCTGGCATCCCTGTCAACACCGGCAGCATCCCTACGGATGCTTTTTAGGATGCGTCTGTACAGTTTTGTAGAGGGTCAGAAGGGCAGAACAGCGTGAACATACCCTGCTTTATTCCAGGTGATGCTGAAATGTCCACAGACACCTTCCCTAGTCCCTTTGGGACGGAGATCGCAGTGCCTTCGGGGTGGCCCCAGGGACACTGGAGAGGGATGTTCCTATGGGCAGCGCAAGCACCGTCCAGCTGATGCAGCGTTTTGCCCTGTCCTTCCCCAGCGCTGCACTCCGTTTAGCATTTGCGCTCATTGAAATTCATGATCAGAGCTGTGCTTAGTAAGCCTCAATGCTGCTTTGATGAGCTGTGCAAATATTATTTTTCATTAGGCGTGATTTGGTTGTATTAAATGACATTATTGCCTCGTTATTGCAGAGCACATATTCCCTCTCGCGCGCCGCTGGGGCAGGCATCCCCTAGATCGATGCGCTTTGAAGGCAGCCGGCTTAAGTGTGCTGAAAATTCAGACCGCTCCGTAAGTGCCAATCTCTGGTTTAAAAAGTAACACGGGTAACTGCTGGGAGGGGATCCCCAATCGTCCCGTGAACTTCAGCTTTTTTTAAGCTTCAGGAAAACACAAAATTTGGAGTGGCTGTGGCTGTGTGATGTATCTCCTGGCCAGCCTGGGCCCCCTCTCCTGCGTTTCGTAGCTGATGAGCTGCTCTCCTGCGGTACAGCCTGGCTGCTCCAGCAGTGCCGCTGCCAGCAGGGACACCTGCAGGGGTACCAAGACGGTGTGTCCTCAGCGTAGAGAAAAAGCTTACACGATTTATCAGAAAAGCAGTGGCATTTCTGGGAGCTTTTGGGCTGCCGTGCCATATTTAACAAAACGCTTCAGATTATAAAATTCCGGTTTTTAATGATATGTCATATCGTTACTATATATCACTATATCAGAGGATAATATGAGCGGACAGAAGGAGCGTTGCTGAGACATTTGGCTGTCCCTGTCCCCCATCTCAGCCTGACCACCGGCACTGCTCGGAGAGCACTGGGGGAGAGTTTCTGGCTGTAAATGGGCGAAGAGGAGAGGAACAGTCCCTGGCCCCTCCAGTCCCCTGGAGGAGTTTATCCTGGCTTATGATTGATGGAAGTACAGGGGATACATCCCCGTATCAGCTCCATGTTCATCTTGCATTAGCCTGATGTACGTGCAGGCTTAATTCTCACTGCCAGGTCACAAAACCCATAGAAATATAGAGTGGTTTAGGTTGGAAGGGACTTTAAAGATCCCCTCGTTCAAACTCCCCTGCCCTGGGCAGGGACACCTCTCACCAGACCAGGTTGCTCCAAGCCCCGTCCAACCTGGCCTTGAACCTCCAGGGATGGGGCAGCCACAGCTGCTCTGGGCAACCTGGGGTGGGGTCTCACCACCCTCATAGTGAAAAATTTCTTCCTGAGATCTCATCTAAATCTCCCTCTTCCAGCTGGAAGCCGTTACCCCTCATCCTATCAGTACATGCTCTTGTAAAAAGCCCCTCCCTAGCTTTCCTGGAGGCCCTTTAGGGACTGGAAAGGGCTCTAAGGTCTCCCTTGGAGCCTTCTCTTCTCCAGGATGAAGAACCCCAACTCTCCCAGCCTGTCCTCCCAGCAGAGGGGCTCCAGCTTTTGGATCATCTTCGTGGCGTCCTCTGGACCCGCTCCAACAGGTCCATGTCCTTCTAATCTTGGGGGCTCCAGAGCTGGAGCCAGCACTGCAGGGGGAGTCTCACCAGAGCAGAGTAGAGGGTCAGACCAGCAGGAGAATGTGCCAAGCCAGTGCCTGTGGGTGGAAAGGGCTCTCTCACACCCCAGCTCTTGTCACCTTTCCGTGGCCACGATGTTGTCCTCCTGCCCTAGGCCATTCCCAGGTGCCCCATGAGCCCTGGTCCCTGGCACAGCCTGCCCTGAGCTGCTGTCCCAGCCCTTCCCGTGCCGTGCCGTGCCGCACGGGAGCCTGGAGGTGGCCGGGATCCTGTTCTGCAGAGCTCAGCACTATGCCAGCAATGTCCCATCTGCTGAATAATTTATCAGGCACTGTGTATGGATTGCCTTTGAAGTGTGTTGTTTCTGGTCCGGGCATCACTGGGAGCTGAAGTGTTGGGGTCTGTCGCAGCGGGCAGGAGGGCCGGGGGTGCGTTAGGTGGGGGGGGAACCACAGGGGTCACTGCGGGTGTAGCTGTGAGTTACCTCTGTAAGAGTATCCGTGACCTCTGTAATTGGCTTCAAACCAAGTCAGGGCTTTAAGGCCACCAGAACGGGCCATGCAGTTCCAGGGGGGTGTGAAATGTTTCGCTCCCTGTTCTGATTTGTCGTTTAAAAGCCCACGGCAGCGTTGCAGCCCAGACCTGGCTGCATCTCCCAGGTGGCAGAGCCCTCTCTGATGTGCCATAGGCTCACCTCCAAAAATCCTTATTCCAGGAACTATCAATAGTGGTGCAACCCTCTGTTTTCAGGATAGGGGAAGCACCTCCTGAGCGTAGGAGCCGCTCTGCAAAGGGGCAGTGTCCGAGCAGAGATGGCGGTAGCGCAGTCCCAGTGGGTGCGGATGGGAGGATGGGGCTGCTGGGACCTCTGAGCCATCTCCAGCACCTAGAAGGACCCATCTGCTATGGATCAGCCTAGGAAATTGTGAGTAGTGTTCCCCAAACAGGGGACAGCAAGCAGTTAAGTGCCCTCGACTCCTAAAATCTTCAATAGAAACTTGGAGTACGGGGTGCCTGGAGATACGGGAGGTCCTACACGGCGAGCACTTGTGCTGAGAGGGGGCAGCATTGATTGGTGAGACATGTCTTGTCTTGTCCTTGTGTTGAGGAGTGCTCAGATGGTCTTATCGGAACGATGGGTCCACAGGCACCGAGCCCCCACGCGCCCCTTCCCCAGCCCACCCGTGGTCACGCCTGGCTGGTTGAATCCCCGCTGTGTACGCAGAGCATCGGCCCCCAGGCGGGGAGCACTGCCGTCAGGAGGAGAAGAGAGAAAGCAAACAAAAGTGATGCAGGCCTTCTGCTTAAAGTGTTTTTCATATGGAGAGCCACGTTCTCTGCCCGTGTTTCTGGCAGCTGCCCTGTCCGCTGGCTCCGTAAATGCAAAGTCTTCTGCTGGCACGCTGCCCGGCTCTTCCTAGCAGCCCGGCTCTTATTCATTGACTGGGTAGGATTACAGGAACTGGGGGAAATGCAGAAGTAAGGGCTGTATTTGCCACCAAACGGGTTTTGGCTTCTAACTTATTTGCTGCTTTCCCACTTCCCAGGCTGGTGGCTGCTGGCCGGGCAGTGGTTTTCCTTAACGCTGATGCTCTCCAGGGTTTGCCCTCGGGCAGAGCCTTACGTGGCACTGGGGTGGCAATAGGGGAGCCTGAGCCAGGCTCACCCTGGAGCTTTGCAGCATCAAGGGCTCAGCTCCAGTCTGCTCTGCCCCAGCCAGTTTATTACAGTGGGATTTCTTGTTGCTCTGGAGCAAGGTCCTGGGTCCTGAATGCTGCCTGCACCCGGGAAAGCAGCAGCAGCAGCAGCAGCAGCCAGACCCAGCGGCTCAGGGAAGCGGCATCTCGGACAGCCGGCACCACTCATGTGCTTTCCTGTTTCCCTGGCTCCTCACAGAGCTCTTTTCCTTTCTTCTGAAGCATGGCTTGGTCAGAAGCACTGGCATCAGGGTTTGTTGGGCAGGGATGAGCTGGGAAACGGCCACATCGCCCACCCAGGACAAGACCCCCGGAGCTCGCAACCCTCCACCGCGGAGGGTCAGACTCGTGCTCCCTCTGTGTGCAGATGCTCAACTCCCAGTTTCCACACAGGACTTCATCTTCCCAACCTGAACATCACCCCCGTCACGATCCCTCCCTTTGCTCTTCTCCCCAGAGCGACCCAAACAAGCTGGCCCGCCACCAGCCATCGCTCGCGGTGCTGGGAGAGGGTTGGTGCTGGCAGCATGGGGACCCTGCCCGGGGGGGCCGTGCTGGCGTGCAGGGTCGCTCTCCCCTCGGAGGCCCTTCCCGGGTGCGGGAGGACACCCACGCACGGCAGCAGGGCTCGGCACAGGAACAGCTCGGCCAAGAGACAGCACGGCCAGGGATGTGCTAGCGCAGAGCAGAGCCAAGACAAGGCAGGATGGTGTTACTTCAGGACACGGTGCTGGCCTCCTCCGCTCCCTGGGAAGGGTGGGGTGGGTTTTTTTTTTTCCTTTTTTCTCTCCTTTTTCCATCATAGCCATTTGGAAGCGCAGGGCAGAGCTGATCCCCGCTGCCCTCCGCACATGTGAGGCCACCGCTGGGATCAGCAGAAGGATTAGGAGGAGGGCCAGAGGTCTCATGCAGGTTTGAGCCGAGCGTCCCTCCCGCGTGAGGTGTTTCTGGCTGTGTGTTTATTCCTGTGTGTTTATTATGGTGGGGTCTGAGCTCCAGTGCTGGGGTCCCAGGCATGGCAATCCTGCCAGCACTCGTGTCTGTGCTGCTGGTTGTTGTTTCATGGCTAGTTTGTTTAAATCTCCAGCTTCTGGAGTCAGGTGAATAAGGGAAATCCCAAATTCCTTGTTAAATAGAAGGCTGTGCTGCTTCTGGCTGTAGAGGAAGCGTGTTCCAGGGCTGCTGGGGGGATGCAGGCAGTGCTGCAGTAGGACGAGGCATGGGCTGCAGCTCTTGGCAGGTGAGACATGGTCTCCTTGTGCGGGCACAGTCTCAGGGGGACCAGCACTCCCTTTTTTTGGTGCTTGCCATGACAGCACTTTCAGCTAGAGCAAAAGGCTTTGGGTGACTGTGTTGCTCTGGGGATGGGATGGGATGGGATGGGATGGGACAGACAGAAACCCCGTTTATTTAAAGATCTGGCCAGAAGATTGATCTTAACACCTGCAAATCCTAGAATCTGGCTTAACTAGGCACTTGAGGGTCCCTTAAACAAACCTTGGAGTGGTCTCCTTAGCAGTCCCCAGGTCTCCTGCTCCCGCAGCTCCAGCAGGCAGGGTCAGACCAGTCCACAGGAGCCGGCTGTGCCTGGAGCACTCCAGCACCTGGAGCTCAGTGTTTTGGAGCTGCGGTTAGCCGGGTGTTAGCTGGAGCCCTCGGATGGGCTGAGCTCAGCCCCGGCTGCGGAGGCGCTGGCGGCGCAGCCGGTCTGCTCCCTCTCACTCGCAGCACTGTCCCAGGAGCGAGGTGCAGCTGTGAGCAGCCCTTTCCCACACTGGGCACCCTCGGTGGTCCAGGGGCCGTTCAGGGTGGTGGGGTGACTTGGGGTGATTTCTCGTCCTCCCTCCCCTTCTCCTTTCTGCATTGTCAAGTGCAATTCTGTGCTGTCCCATTCTCGGAGCTTCCCCCGACTCCCCTCCAGCCCCCGGGGTTGGGCTGCAGCGTGTCGGGAAGGTCCATCGGTCCCGTGTAGCGGTGCCCAAGCAGAGGCTGCTGTTGTGGACCTGGCTCCTAGTGAGCAGCTCAGCCTCAAAGCCCACATCCTCAGCCATGGCAGGCACATGTGGGGGTGTCCACAAGGAAAGGGGACAGCCATCCAGGGCTGGAGCTGATGGGCATTCTGCTTGTGTCTTCTCCAGGCTGCAAGGAATAGAAAAGGACATTTTCTCACACCCTGGGACTTCCCAGCAGCTGCAAGGCTGTGGGGACGGTGCTGCTGTAGTTGCAGCACTAGGTGTCCCGGTGAAACCAGGCAAGTGGCAGGGGATTGTGTCTAAAACCAAACAGCTCATCCAGGAGCAGCCTGTAGCAACCGTGCAGTGACACGTCTTCGGTTCGTTGCAGCACAACCTGTCCTTCGCGCGCTGGGAAGGTAAAGCAGGGGGCTGGGGAAGAGGGATGCCCGCACCAGCGTGGTGGCTCCCAGTAACCCTGAGAGGCACCATCCCTGGTCACCCCCCAGCGCTGGCGACCGCTTTCCTGCGGCAAAGGGCTCCCGGGCCAGGGGCAAACAGTCTGTGTGGAGTTAACACCCCCCCACAGCCCCTTCCCTGCTGTCTGGCAGTGATGGAGGATGTGCTGGAGTTGGATGGGGCAGAGGGGCTGGGGGGGGTCAGGCATCCCTGGTAGCTGGAGGGCTGCTAACGTTACCGGAGCGACCGTCTGCTGGGACCGCAGCTCTCAGTGCCGGCGTTCCTCATACTTTCTCCAAGACCACAGTGGAGCTGCAAAACACTTCCCTTTACCAGGATATTTATTACTAAATATATGAATCTGGGAGCCTGTGGAGCGTGAAATTAGGAACAAATGTAAAAAGGAGGTCTAGACAGGAATTGTTCTGCTTATGGGCCTCCGCATGCTCTGCTTTCCTCCCCCTTTGCATGCTGGAGAGTTTAATGCTTCCAGGTACACAGCTTTAATCAGACAAGTCTGTTATGGGAGAAAAAAAAGCATGAAATGCAAATGGTCTTGCTCTGGATGGAGCGGTGGCTGTGATGCCACATCTGGTTGACCGCGGCTGGACAGAAACCATGAAAACTGGCTTCGTGCGACCCTGGCTTGTCCCCCTGGGGTAAGCAGCTGTTTAATTAACAGGCGAGGAAGCTGAGGAGCCCTCCCTGCCTGATCCCCGCCTGCCACCTTCCATCTTGGGCTGGCAAGGGGCTTGCTGAGATGCTGATCCTCCCTGACGGGTGCAGCGCCCATCCCCGAGAGGCTGCAGGGATGAGTCCGGCCACCCCGGAGCCACGTCCTGCCCTGCACACCCCTGCCCTGAGATACGTGGCAGCACGATGACTGCAGACAGGAGCAGCAAAGGACACGTGGATGGGCATTTCCAGACAGCTCTGCTGCACCAGTGCGTGTGCCCATGGCACCCGGTGCAGCCCAGGGTCTGCAGCCGAGTGCCCCCTTCCCTCTTTAAACAGGAATCAGAATTTCTGAATCATTAATACATTTTTTGCAAACCCTTCCCCTGACTGTGNCCCCCCCACAAGCCTCCTCAGAGCATTTTGCCCGAGGAATGAGGGCAAGATTTGGCCCGGCGCTTGCCCCGTGGCCGTGCAGTGCTCAGAGGCGTTCAGACGTCGTTATAAATTACCTTCCCTCCTACAGCACTGCTCAGCAGCAACATAAAATGTGATACTGCTTTATCCATTCAGCACTTACCCAACTTTAGCAGGACATTAAGCGCCTGAAAATATGCCACAGATTTATTTTCTTTGGAAGCGGGTTAAATCCCTGACAGATACGGTTGCTTTTCCTCGGGTGCTGAAGTAATTTGGGGCTGGGGTGGCTGGTTTTTTTGTTTTAACCTGATAGCCTGAGCTGGAGGCCAGCTTTGCGAAAGCGCTTGTCGAGTAGGTGGTCAGGGTACAGTTTGTCTCTTAATTTATGTCACTTCTCCCGTTGCCAGCCCGATGCCTGCGGCACCAAAGAGCTGCCGGAGCTTCCGCTGCGGAGCAATGCTGGTGTTAGTGCCGCTGCCTGCCCGGCTGGTGTGTGCAGGCAGGTCCGCATCCCCCCAGCACCCTTCCTCTGGCAAAGAGCCTGGTCTGATTCTGCGCGGGACGGAGGGACACTGATGCTGTCCCACGGGCTCTCGGGGCAGGGATGCTCAGCGCTGGTGTTGCGGGTCTCCTGCGCTGCACGTGGGGCACAGCACCTGCCTCCTGGGGGACCCCGGCCGTGCCAGAAGTGGGGACTTTCCCCCGCTACCAGTTCTGCGTCAGCACCCAGATTCCTCTACGGGGCACGCCGGGGAGAGCAGGGTGCTGGTGGCACCCCGAAACACAAGTGTGGGGGCCAAGCTGAGCCGTGGTGTCTCTGGGATGTCCAGCACACAGCGTTTGCTGTGGTGGGAATGAATAGCTGGCCCGAGGCTGTCAGAAGCATCATCCTGGGATGCCCCTCCAGCCCCCGCCCCCGCAAAACTGTGGCTTGGCCATGACCGAGGCGAGGTGCTTGGTGCCTCCTGCGGTGGGCAGACACATCCCGAACCTCGGCTCGCTGCTTGGGAGGGGAGAGTGCCTGTCCCTGCAGTCATTAAAGGCTCACTTAGCAGCTCCCGTTAGTCCAAATTAAAATACCACATTGTTTTCGTGGGGAAAAAGGATTATAGGCTCAGAGAAAAATGTGTACGGCTCAGAAATCCTCACTGCAACATTCCTGCTCCGTCACTGAAGCTCTCTGCCACCAGGCAGGAGCCGGGACGGGTGCCCTGGGCGCCACGGGCACCAGGCAGAAGGTTTTATTTTTCCTTGGGTCTCCCCTCGTGTATGCAGAAGAGCCCCATGTGACCCCAGAGTTGCTGCTCACTAAATCTTTCATCCACTGCACGAAGCTTTCTATGCCCCCTGCACCTGGAAGGTGGCATTTAGGGGGGGCACAGGGACTCCCTGATGGCTTTCACAGGCGCCCAGTGCCAGGATCTGGCCTGATCCTGCCCGTCACCTCCCATAGGGGCCTCCTGGTTTCTAGCCCCCTGAAAACAGGGGCGAGCTGAGGGTTTTGGGGACCTGCAGCCTGGTGCATCACCTTACCCTGACCCCCCCCACCCCGTGCGCTCGCTTTTGCAGGCTGTTAATGGAGAAGAGGGCGGATGACAGCCGGGACCGTGGTCATCACAGGTGGAATATTAGCAACTGTCATTTTGCTTTGTATCATCGCCGTCCTCTGCTACTGTAGGCTCCAGGTAAGGCTGGGGGATGTGATCCCAAAGGGTGCTGCAATGGGGAGGGGACCCCGCGGGCAGCCTGGTGTCCCCTGCCTGCCGGTCCCCAGGGATGGCATTCACAGAGCAGCCCCTCGGTGGCAGGGTGGGCGGTTTGGGATGCCGGCTGAGCCCCGGCCCCACGGGGCCATCCCGTTTCAGTACTACTGCTGCAAGAAGGATGAGTCCGAAGAGGATGAGGAGGAGCCCGACTTCGCCGTCCATTCCCACATCCCGCCGCTCCACTGCAACCGCAACGTAGTGCTGACCAACGGCCCGTCCCTCTACGCCTCGTCGCCCTTCGGCAAGAAGCCGGCACCCAACCGGCCCGGCTGTCCCGGCTGCGTGCCCTACGAGCCCCCCACCTTCTTCCTGCAGGAGCCCCCCGAGGAGCTGCACAACGGGGGCGACCGGGTGAGCTACAAGACGGTGAGCCAGGAAGATCTCGACCTGCCGGTGAGCGTGGCCAACCTGCAGGCGCTCAACCCCAACCGGCTCTCGGCCATGCGGGAAGCCTTCTCCCGCAGCCGCAGCATAAGCACCGACGTGTGAGGCGCTGGCTGCCTGCCCAGCCCGGAGCATCACATCGCACCTCGCCGCTGCTGCCGCCGGCGATTTTAAGAGCGGGGAGAACTTTTGGAAATTCGTGGAAGAGTTTTGGAAAA
>VZSF01005685.1:472099-500933 GCA_013398295.1 Chionis minor | reverse complement strand
GGGGGGGTGGGATGGATGGGACTGGGTTTGGTTTCGTACGTGTTTAATATTCTGGGCTTGGTCCCTGCAGCACCATGTCCCGGGAGCACGATGCCTCTGCTCCGGGGGGCTGGCAGCCGCTGTGGCCACGCTCCCGTGTACAGTTCTCACTGGGGTTTGTTTCCACGCATCGAGCCCTCCTCTTCTTTGCCATCTCTCATAACTGTACTTCTCTCCCCAGCCTTCCTTTCCTCCTTTTTTTCTTTTTCCCTTCCCACGTAGCTAGGAACCTAAGCAAACCGTCGGCTTTCACTAACCTTCACCTGGTGATCTGTTGTACAGGACTTTGGGAATACGGCGGGGGGGGGGGGGGATAAAAAAAAAAAACAAAAAAAAAAGAGAAATAAATTGCTTTGACATGGGTTTCGAGGCTGACCTTTTTGTTCCTGCATCTTCAAAGTCGGGGTGTTGCTCGCAAAGCTTTCACCCAGGCGCAGGAGTTTCCCTGGTGCCGAGGGGAGCAATGCAGCAGGAATTGGGGTGCACGCACCAGGACAGGGGATGTTAAAGAATGTTTTGGCCCAGCCTCAGTGAGTCATGTCCGCAGAAACACAGAGCAATAACCTCCCTTGGGAGCATGGAAAGGCCCTTTTCTTGCTGGCACCGTATCAAGCCCCTCTGCTTCCAAGCTCCTGAGAAGCTTTGCACAAAGCCCCAAAGGGCCCCTAACCCAGAAGGACTATCCCAAAATCCCCAGCTCCCCCGCTGCTGGGAATTTTCCTGGAGTCACCGTCCAAGCAGCCGCAATTCTCCACCTCAAAGCTGCTCCGCCCCCCCCCCCCAGATTATAGCCCCAACTCCCAGCACATGGGGCGAGCACCCACTACAAACTGGAGAATAAAACAAGATACCACCATAAATACGACAACTTTATTAAAATATACATATGAGTACAAATTAATGATTATATGGATAAAGTTCACTGTCTGTAAACAAATATATTAAAAAAAGAGCACGTCTTTTTTGTGATATAAAGTGCAGTTATGTTTCCATATTATATACAATATGTCAGCATTACAGGGGGTTGTAAGGACTATGGAACTAACATTTGATTATAAGATAAAATTCTCTGAAAAAGTATACACCTACATATTACAAAAAAAAGGGCTTGAGTTCATTTAGCAAATGAAAAATCAGCTTCCCACCACATGAAACGCAGCTAACGAGAGAGCGCAGGTCTCGGGGATAAATTAGGAGAGAGGCACCGACCCCCTTTGCGAAGGGAAACTCGCGCTTCACAGAGTTCACGCCTTCCCCTCCTCAACCCCAAACTTGCACAGAGGGAAGAAACCAAAGGACAAGACCTTGTGAAACACGTGCCTGCAGTTCGGGGGAATCAAATATACACGACGTTATGTACAGCTTCGATAACGAGGGCTGCCAATGTACAGCGGTAACGGCTTTGCAACTAAGCCGTGCCGGCACCGTCCCTCTACGGGGTGGGGGGGAGAGGGACAAGGATAGTAGTTCTGCATCGGTGGGGAAAACAAAAAAAAACACCCAAAACCAACAAACCAACCCAAAAGCATCCTTAACACCAGCCTGTGGGATGTGTAGCGTTTACTAAATGGTATTCGGAGCCCTCGCTAAGGGGGGGCGCAGCCCGGCGTGTGCCGTGGGTGCTGGGTGCTGCCAGGCACTAGGAGTGGGGCGCGCGGCAGGAGCGGCAGCAGGCTTTGCTGTAGTACCAGTGGCTGCACAGGTTGACTTTGATGGCCAAAGCGCAGTTGGTTCCTGCCTGGTCCTGGCAGCTGTCGTCTGGGGGACAGAAAGCAAAAGGCACCAGTAGGGAAAAGAAAATAAACCACTGCAAGCTCACGAGCTCATTTTCCCCCCATGCGCAGCCTGCCCTAAACACCCCGGCTGCGACTGCCACCTCCCTGGTATCTGGCAGAGCATCCCCTGGAAAACACCGCGGAGCTTCTCCGTAAATATCGTCACGAGCCAAAGCAAAGGCACGAGAAGGCTGACTCGGTTCATCACGCCTGGCGAGTCTCTTGTGGTCTCAGCCCTAAAACTCAAGCCCTTCCCTGTGAAACGGAGCTGCCCAGGGATTGCTAAAGCCACCAAGGGAGCCTGGCACCGAGCTGTCCCCAAACCAAGGTCCTCCCCTGGTAGGGCACAGGGTGGCCCCAACCTGCTCACAAGTTCTACCCCAAAGAGTCTATTTGAGAAAGGGAAGGGGAATCCAGCAGTGTTACAGCAGGAATTAGGGGCAAGTGAGCTGGTAGAGAGAAGGAGGATGCCACACACTGCTTCAACACTCTCCCAGCTCCCTTCAGAGCAGTATTTTGCTTTAAAGCCATAGGATTTACAGGGTTTTTTTTATATATATATGTTACTTAAAATCCACAGGACGCACAAAACCAGGCTGCTCCTCAGGCAGGCAGCTTGCTGCGAGGGAGCCGCGAGGCACCTCACAAGCCCCGTGCCACATCCCGGACCCTGCAGGAGAGGCCAGCCGAGGGCATCCAGCGGGTCCGGAGCTGAGCCAGGAGCTGGCCTCAAATCTGTCTCCCATTTTCATGCTTTTCTCCCACACCGTCCTTATTCCCAAATCCTATTAAAGAATTAGAACCGCGTGTTCACTAAAGATCACAGGGGCTTTGAGCCAGCAGACGAGTCAGATAACGAGATAGTTACAAATCCCGCAGGACATTGGGAGACCAAAAAATCATTAGAATAATGGCACAGATGAAACTTCCTAGA
The DNA here is from genome assembly GCA_013398295.1 of Chionis minor. Taxonomy (NCBI): domain Eukaryota; kingdom Metazoa; phylum Chordata; class Aves; order Charadriiformes; family Chionidae; genus Chionis; species Chionis minor. The sequence continues at coordinate 498,185 of VZSF01005685.1, read as the reverse complement.
CATTAGCCGGAATCACAGAAGCAGCACCCAAGTCAGCTCTCCAAAGCTCCCTTTTATCTTAAGGTCAGAGCACGCTCCTTTTGAACTCCCCCCTTAATTTAATGGGGTTACCTCCAGAAATAGCCAGTGCATGGTGCCCCATTATTTGGGCACAGAAGGATAGTTGTCCCCTTTATGTCCTCCCTGGGGCTATCAAACTGGGGGTCGGTGGAAGCTAAGATACTGGGCGGTGCTGTTTTTGGGGGGGTCAGTTGAAAATGAGTGCCTGGGGTGCTGCTGGTGGCTGGGCTCACCTGGGGGCTCCGTGGGGCAGGGCTGCAGGTCGCAGGTCTGTTTGCCCACCGGCTTCACCAGCGGGTCACAGCCCCGGACAATGTCCTTCCCTTGGTAGCACTTCACGTCCCGCATCCTCACGCCGATGCCGCAGGTTTTCGTGCACTGGGGAAGAGAGAGAGAGAAGGGGTGAGGTGAGACGCTGCCGTGGCGGGGGCCTGTGCTCAGCCAGGACCTGCTAAAAACAATGTCCTCGCTGGAAATGTCAGGGCAGGGAGGTGAACACTTCCCCTGGCTGCGTGTCATGTCTCAGCCCTGCGCTGCTGGCCTCTTGCTCCATCTTTGCTGCCAGCAACATCAGCTGCCTGCAGCAGCCTCTGCCCGGGGATACGCAGACACGCTCCCATTCCCTGGGGCTGCCATCCTCCCTCCTCCCGCTGCCCTTCGCAAGGGGCCACGAATGAGTTGGCCCGGTCCGTGCGCGGCTCCAGGGCACCAGGGTGGCTGCAATTCCCCTCTCCCCGAGGACACGGGACTCCCCCACCAGCACCCCAGGCATGGGACCCCATGTGGGTGCGTGGAGCCGCTCCTGAGCCCGGTGCTCGCTGCCCTTTGGATGCCTCGTCAGGCTGGGATTACAGCAGGGCTGCTCGGGCTAATTACAGGCTGCAAGGACGGGTTTGCAGGACTAAACAAAACGAGGTGCCTGGAGCACGGACGAGGAGGGCTCGCAGGGAGCCGGCCGCAGCCCTGCACAGCTCTTCGCCACGGTCACTGGGCTCGTCCCCAAGGCCACCGAGCGCCAGCTGCCTGTGCAGAACATGCAGGGTGCTGGGGCAAACCGTGCTCCCAACTCTGCATCCTCAGTCTCTTCATCCCATGGGGTCCATGCTATAAGGTCTCCCCGGAGCCTTCTCTTCTCCAGGCTGGACACCCCCAGCTCTCCCAGCCTGTCCTCCCAGCAGAGGGACTCCAGCCCTCCTAGCATCTCCGTGGCCTCCTCTGGACCTGCTCCAACAGCTCCATGTCCTTCTGATGTTGGCAGCTCCAGAGCTGGACTGGGGACTGGACACTCCAGGGGGCTCTCCCCCGAGCGGAGCGGCGGGGCAGAATCCCCCCCCTCACCCTGCTGCCCATGCTGTGGGGATGCAGCCCAGGACACCATTGACTTTCTGGGCTGCCAGCGCACGGTGCCGGCTCATGTTGAGCTTCTCATCCACCAACACCCCCAAGTCCCTCTCCTGAGGGCTGCTCTCCAGCCATTCTCCACCCAGCCTGGATTTGCCCTTAGGATTGCAGGTGGTGTGGCCCTTGGTAGGAGGGGGCAGGACAGCACACACTCAGGGCAAGCGCAGGTTCAAGGCAGAGTATCCCCCCCCTCCAAGTCTCCCTCCCACAGATCCCCCAGGCTGCAATCGGCTGCCTCCCCGCTCACCTCCGACCAGGGGGTCGTGTACCACTTGAAGCACGGCCGCTCGAAGCATGTCGTCTCCTCCACGGGCTTCTTGGCGACATCGCAGTCGGCCGGGTTGCGGGTCTTGATCTTCCCGTTGATGATCTCCAGGCAGAGCACGATCCTCTTCTTCACGCCCCGGCCGCACGTGGTGTTACACTGCGGGGGCGCAGGCGGGGCCAGCTGAGAGCCATGCACCCCGGTCCGTCCCCACCGCATCATCCACCTCCTCCATCGCCCCCCAAAACCAAGTCCCCACCCCAAGCTCCCCCCCCAGCCCAGGGGGCTGCACTTACCCGCTCCCAGTCCTGCGCCAGCCAGTGCGAGGGGCAGTTCTTGTCCCCGCAGGGGTGGATGGCCAGCGGCTTCGTCTCCAGGTTGCACTGCGACTCCGGCACCACCCGCCCGTCGCTGGTTTTGCAGTACACGTGCCGGATCATCCTGCCCTGCCCGCAGCCGCCGCTGCACTGAAACCGCACCGGGCACGGCAGGCGCTCAGCAGCGGGGCACGCAGCAGGGCTCCATCCCCATCCCCATCCCTGCAGGGTTCCCAGGACAGCGTCCAAGGTGCCTCCGTGGGGCTCAACCCACCTCTCCAACCCCACCTTCCCCAAATCCCGGAGGGATCCTTGGTGGCTCAGCTGAAAACGGCTGCAGGGAAGCCCAGCGCATCTTTCCCTGGGCAGCCCTGCTGCAGCCCACCCACCCCATGGTCCCGCCGTGCTGGCATCGAGCAAAGCCCAGCATCTCTGGGGCCAGGCAGGAAGGGAAGCTCCAGGAGCAGGAAACCCTGGGGTGGCCCTCAAAGAGGTGAAGGCAAAAGGGACCAAGCACGTGGGTACAAATATTCCCCCACAGACACAGCACAGGGGCTGCCTTGGTGGAGGCAGCGAGTGTTCCCCGGCTCTTTTGCAGCAGCCCTTGCAGAGCCGCACGGTGTTTCACAGCACCGCTGCTGCCATGGAAACTACTTATTTTTAGCTGATGCTAATGTATCAAAACCTGGGTAAAAATAGCTTGGGATGGAGGGGTTCTCTGTAGCAGAATTGTGCAGAAGGGGGAAGGAAAAAAAAGGGGGAAGGAAAAAAAAGGGGGAAGGAAAAAAAAGGGGGAAGGAAAAAAAAGGGGGAAGGAAAAAAAAGGGGGAAGGAAAAAAAAGGGGGAAGGAAAAAAAAGGGGGAAGGAAAAAAAAGGGGGAAGGAAAAAAAAGGGGGAAGGAAAAAAAAGGGGGAAGGAAAAAAAAGGGGGAAGGAAAAAAAAGGGGGAAAGGATGCTGGGGAGGATGAGTCTGACTCCAAAACTCCCAGCGCCGGAGACACAAGCCACCCTGCAAGCAGGGCCAGCTGCAACAGGTCGTGCTGGCCACCCCTGGATCTCACCGGTCCCCAGTCGGAGACGGTCCACTGCCGGTCGCAGGGTGGTCCTGTGCAGTTCTTCTCGGCCAGGGGCCGGGCGCTGGCGTCGCACAGCTTCTCATCCTCCGAGCAGCGGATGTCCCGTGTCACCACGCTCCGCTCTCCACACCGGGCCGAGCACTGCGGGGAGGGGACAGTGGGACGGTGTCAGCAGAGGCTCCCGCTGCGATGGGAACTGGGAGCTGCTTTCTGGGTCGTTTTTTTTTTTTTTCTCCCACATTTCTAACATGAAACTCTAAAAACACACTGACAATGCACAGGTGACTGCAAAACAATCCGTAGCAAAGCCACCCCTCTTCCCCCGAACTCCCCAACAGCTTCAGCAGCCAGGTTAAGGTGCAGGAGGGCTGTATCCTGCCCGGTTCCTGAACAAGCTCTCCACCGGGTGATGCCAGAGGGTGAAAACCCAAAGCACCAAAAATGCCAGACCAGAGCTGAAAAGTTTTAGCTGTCACTTCGAGACAGGGTGAGATCTTCCTCACCTCCTTCTGAGGAACAGCCAGCTCCTTTCCACCTCTTTGGAGAATGTTTTCCCCCAACCGCACAACTGAGATTTTTAAGCTGTGGATAAATTTGGCACCGCGCAGCCCCGTGACATTATTTAGAACTGGATTTGAGTTACTACAGTCTCACATACACACATTTGCTCCATGCATAACGTAAAGCAGGGAAAAGTGTCAACAGCGCAGCGCTCAGACACACCGTGCTGATACGTTAATCCTCAGATTCCTGAAATGTGCTTTTTTTTTTTTTTTTAATGCCTATTTCCCCAGCCAACTTGGCATCCTGCTGCAGATGGGATCCAAATGAGATTAGCTTTGCTGCTGGCTAAGAACAAACTGCTCCAGGACTGTCTCAAGCAATCTGTCCCTGACACATGCTGGAGGAGAATACGGATTTCTGTAAAATAAGCCACTCTGGTTTGCTACGCCAGTCAAAATAACGCGCCAGCACGTGCGCAGGGAGCTCCTCTCTACCCAGCTGGGAAAGTCAAAACATCCTGCAACACCAGGGAACACACCAGCCCCTCCATCGGCTCGAGGGAAACGACTCACCGCAGCTTGGAGAGGAAAAGAGACATTTAAATTATGATCAAGAAGCATTTGGGGAGCCTCCCGGGAGGAAGAGTGCGATTCCCTCCTGCTGTAAACCATGGGGCAGGTTCATACCCACAGACGGCTCGGCTCAGAGCTCAGTCTGCTCTTGCTTAGCCAGGGTCTGGGCTTGATTTGGGAGCAGGAACAGCATTTGCTCCTTTGCAGAGAGTGAATGCGCGTGCAGGCTCCAGGGCATAAATGCCATGCTCGGTGCACAGCCGTCACCATCGTGGGGGGCTGGCGGTGGCACCCTGAACGAGCTTGGAGATGGACACAGACCCAAAATCTCACTGTCTCCACACAAAGCCAGTTCCAGAAGACGCTGAAGAGGCAGGGCTGTTTCCTGGCCATGCAGGAGGGGCAGAGACATACCCGCCACGTGTTTTCTATGTTCACTGCGAGCCACACTGGGTCCCCTTCCCTGCACCACGAGTGTCAATCCAGCACTATGCCGGTGGCAGCCAGGGGACTGGCTCCCGTCAGCCGAGCTCAGAGACCAGCTCTGGCTCTCCAAGGTTTTGTCGTGTCCACGGGTTTACGTTCGCAAGCAACGTGTGGGAGCACTGGCCACACCTGGAAATAAATTCAGGGGCACAAATCCTTTCACAGGTTTGCCCGAGCAAACCTACGAGCTAAAGCAAGAGCAGCAACGCAGCGCCCTGAAAGCGCTGCCAAAACCCACCTTCCAACTGCTTTAGGGATCTGCTTAAGGCACAGCTAGGAAAGGGTTTAATTGTCCATGTGGTGCAGTGAAATTGGGGGTGAGGAAAGGAATTTTATGGAACGTAATTCATGTGTGAGGAGGAACCTTCTCCCTGGCACGTCACACTGTGGGGTGAAGGGGCTGCCAAGGACGTAGTGGTGGGAGGACCTGAGATAGATTCCTGCCCTGTCTCAGCGGGCAATGCCAGCACCTTGCATGCAATTGAAGACCATGAGTGACTGATGGCAGTGGCCTCCCATTCTGGAGGGGACACCGGGCTTCATTTTAGGGAAAAGAATTACTGATGCACATTGGTCCACATGCAATGACTGCAGCCAGTGTCCTAAAAGGCAGAATCTCTGACTGCTACAGATGAGTTTAAATCGGAAAAGGAACAGAGAAGCGCAGGCACGTGTGCTCGCCCTCAGCATTGCCAGGCCAGCAGCCCCCCGGGGACTTACCTCGGACCATTCCGACATCTCCCACTGGGGACCACAGGCTGGGTTCTTGCAGACCTTGCGCTCGTCCGGCCGGGTGATGTCAGCGGACTCGCAGAGGTCGCTGTAGACGGAGCTGTCAAATCCCGGAGAGATCATCTTCCAGCAGCGGACGATGCGGAACTGGTAGCCCTCCCCGCAGGTGCGGGAGCACTCGCTCCAGCTGCTTGTCTCCCACCTGCGGAGGCAAGAAAGGCCGTCACACCAGGGACGGCTGGACCGGGGCCGGAGCACCCCATGGGAAACCCCTGCCTGCTCGCAGCTGGAGGGAGATGGCTGCAATAGGAATGAGCTGCAGTCAGGCTGCCAGCATGCCAGAGGTTTTCCCGTGGGATGAGATGTATTAGCATATAGCGGTTCCACCCAGCAGACCTGAGCTCATGCCCGTGGCGGTGGATGCTAAAACCAGTTTGCTGAGGGGAAGGAGGAGCCGGTGCGGCGAGGCACAGAGCGGTTTGTCGTCCACAGGCTGTACGGTCCCCGGCTGCAACCCTGCGTGTGCCAGCAGATTTCTCCGCTGGGCTTTTCGCCCCCATCCGCCCCCTCTTTTCTGCCTGTCAGAAAGCTAAAGGACAAAGAGGACACGACCATCCATCACCCTGCAAATCCCAGCAATAAGGTCACACAAAGCTGTTTGAGCTCCAGTGGGACAGACGTTCAGGTACCACCCTCAGTCCAGCTCTGCTAAGCTCATGCGATGGGCTGGAAGAGCTGGGATCTGCTCCAAGACACTGCCTGCCCCTTACTGTCCCTTGGCACTACTCTCCTGACATTGCAAGAGGGGAGCAGCTTATAAACCATGGGTAAAGACATGAGAAGTCAAGAGTTATGTAGTACAGTAACATTATAGCAATTCTGAATTAAAGAATAAGCTAAAAATGAGAAAATCTAAATGGATCAGAATTCATAGCTCCTCTGGACATGGGGCTACCTTGTGCATCCCCCAGGGCCACCCCCTGCTGCCACTCTCTGAGCAGGACAGCCACGTCCCCTGGCTGCACGCTGGCCTTGTGTCCCACATTGGGCTCCAGGCACAACACGCAGCTGTGAGGAGATGTCACACATTTAGAGGTGCCACCTAAATTCAGAAGGGAGACGAAACCAAGGTCTTTCCTGTCTAGATCAGGCAAAATTCTCTTTGCACTTTCTGTTGGCAAAGCCTTGCCAGTCCCAGCATCATCCCACCTGCCTAAGCACTAGTGAATGTGCCCGGCTGCCCCGCTGGAGCTCCTGGCAGCTCCTTGGTTTACCCACCGCCGAGCTGCAACCACCAGTAAATCACAGAGCAGCTCTGCTCTCTCACAGCGCAAGCCCATGGAGCTGGAACAGCACACCTACAAGGAGGGGCAGCTTTATAAAAGACCAGTGGGATAATCTAAGTATGAAAAGAGCCCTAACGCTTGTGCTAAAAAAATTACAAAGTCAATGCAAATAGAGATTAAAATCCCCATGGTGTCTACAGGGCAGGTACGTTCCCGGCAGCGGCACCACCCACCTCCCCACACTTTTCTTGCCGGAATTGCAGCCTGCCCTGGCTTTCAGCCTTAACATGTGAGGTTCAGCGAGATCTTACACTGCAAAGGGCACATGCTCTCCTCCCCCTGTCCTCCTTCGCAATGACCCAAGGGAAAAGCAAGCACTCTCCAGGGATCAGGTGCCAAACCCGGTCCCTGGCATCACTCCAGTCTTGCTTTGTGCTGCTCGCAAGGGAGAGCGTCCCAGGGCACGCACCAGACGGCTTTACTTCTCGCTTTGCCCCGTCCACAGTCTGACACCATCACAGCCCTCCTCCCTTTGACAGACACCGACTGCTCTCTCCTGCCCGTGACTTGCAAACCTTCCAACACGCACGTCCCGGGTTACAAACCGGCAGCGGAGGCGCCCCGCGCCGCAGAGCCTGGCTGTGGATTGCCATCAGGCTTTTCCAATACAGAGACACATCAGAAGGGAAACCTTCCAAAGGACTTCCAGCACCCGTCCCCGCTCTGCGCCAGCTCTTGTCCTGATACAAGCGGACCTCGGTGATGTTTAGGATGCCCAAGGGACCAGAGGGCTGGATCCATGGCACAGTTTGCAAGCCCGGCCCCTCCACCCAATTCACACACGGGTTCCTCCACGCGCTGGCCAGGGCAGGATACTGCCTGTACTGTGAGGAACTGGACTTGATGGGAGCCGCAGGTGCAAACTCTGCCAGGATTTACGGAAGTTTTAACCTGGCAGCTTGAGCTAAAGCCCTCAGGAGGAAAGTCTCGCTGAGTCCCGGTGCGGCTCGGGCAGATGCAGCTGGGGGAGGAGGAGGGATGGGGGTGCTACGGGCCATCCCTGCTGCCCCCCCTTCCCCCCACACCACCAAATCCACACTGACCCCCTCCCCCAAATACATCCGCGGCAGAGGAAGCGCGGAGCCCCCCGGGAGCGCCCTGTCGAGGCGGTACCTTGGCTGGCACTCTCTCCCAGCACAGAACTCATGGACGGGCTCGGGACGGGTCATGGCATCACAGTACGTATCATCCACTTCGATCCCATCATAGCGAACACACATAGCATATGTGGACATCACTCCTAGTTTCAAAGAGAATACATACACACAACAGAGGACGCTTGGTGATTTTTGACATCCAAACTCTTTTTTTTTTTTTCTCTTTCTTTCTCTGAGCTGCATTTTTCCAAAACTTCCTCCCAACGGAAAGCAGCAAGCTGGACTTTCTGGCCCGTGGGATGGATGCTGCCTGGAGGGGAGAACCGCAGAGGCCACCCAGCCAACATGGGCAGCACGGTTGAACTTGGCCAACTCCGAAGGCGGGCACGGCCACCCCTGCCAGGGCTCGCCACCAAGATCAATATATGACTAACACGTTTTTATAGGAAACGCTCAGGGCGACGAGTCTGCTCGGCAGCTCCCCTCCGCCTCGCAGCCATCAGCTCCCACCCTGCCGAGCTCATGGGCGGAGGAGACAGAAAACGGTCCCCAGCCCACTCCATCCCCCCACTCTCTCTATATGCCTCACACCCCGTCTGTGCCCAGGTGCCCCCAGCGCTCCCGGCCCAGGAAGGGCTCCCGGGGGCTTTGCGAGGAGGCACCTGCCCCTCCTGCTCCCCCGCCGAAAGCGGAGGCAGCCAGTGTCGTCAGACCAAGACCTTTCCCCCCGCAGCCTGCCGTGCCAGAGTAAATGTTGTGAAGTCCTTTCTGGGACCTGGCTGGGGACCAGGAGGCTGCTCTGGCTACAGGTAACAAGAATTGCAGCTCTCGGGAACATATGGTTTACATGAAACTAAAAAAAGATCTACAGCTCTTGACATGGTATTGCTTCTCTGCGATATGTCATTAAGAAAAGGCAATGAGAAAGGAGAAATTTAAGTAAAACCTCTCTCTGCTAGCTGCAAACCAGGGCAGAGCAGCCTGGCCCAGCCAAGGGGAGAATTTGTTCACAAGGAATCAAAGAAGTCAAAAGTGTCCCAGAACACATGGCTGATGGGATCCTGGGGAAAGGGTCGGTTTGCGAAGCTCCTGCTGTGGGCATGTGTCTGCTGGACAAGAACAAACGCTTAAAAAATAAAATCCTTGCGTTTGCTCTTTTAAGAGATGTCCCTTAGATTGCAGTCTCCTCTCTCCCCCCTTTTCCCTCTTTTCTAATTCCAGAAGCGCTGCAGGATCTGGATTATCTCACGGACAGGGGAGCGGGGCAGGCGAGCGTACGACCCACACACGTGCTCCATCACAAGTGATGGGCTCGCAGGGGCTGGGACCCCTTAACCAAGGAGTAAAGGAGGAGAGAGATCAGGTGGCTTGAAGCTTTTTGCAGGGGGCAAAAAGGGGGAATTTATGCAAAAAGAATACAGGCTCGGTTTTGATATCCCTGGCATCTACATCACTGTTCCAGCTTTACACCCTCGCAGCCGAGATCAGGCTCCAGGGTAGAAGGAGTGGGAGAAACAAAACAAAATCAAAAAGCCAAATGCTATTTTGTTTCCTGCCAAAGCTGAACAATCTTCAAAATTTCACTCCGTGGGGAAGCAGCTGAGCTTTTCAAACCCCTCTGAACAGTCAAAAAGGGGAGAGGAAAAAAAAAAGCAAAAAAAAAGCAATATGCTGAGACTCAGCAAAGGTTTGGGGGTCCTGCCGAGCCCCAGCACGTCCCCGCTGGGCTGGGAAGCGAAGGCGATGCTCAGAGCTCCCCCAAGGAAGGGTGTTTTGCGGGATTATGGACACGCCAGGCACTAACTCTTGGTCCCCGACGCACCCCGCAAGGTCGGTGGGCTTTGCGCGCTCTCGGCCCCCAGCTCCTCTCCCCACGTTCGCACCCGGGCGGAGCAGATTCAGGGTTGGGCTAAACCAGCTCCAGAGATGGCGAGATCCCCTGCACATCACCGGGTCCTTCCCATCCCTAACAGACATAAAAGTGACTCACACACCAGGTGATTTCAGCAGTTGTGCAGAATTTGGCTGCTTCTTATAACTACCTGTGGTACATGTAGAGCTGCAGGGTTCATGGGAGGAAAGCTTCCACCTGTACATGTCAGCAGCACTCACACCTTGGCCCTTTCTTAACAACTTCAATCTGTTTCTAGCGATAAGCAAACAAAACAAAAACAAAAACAAAAAACAAAACAAAAAAAAGGCATTTACAAGGCGAGCGGTGACAGGCCACGTCAGACACACACATCTGCCAGCAGGCTGCAGTACGGTTGGGTTCGGGTTTGGGAGGGGATTTGCTTTGTTTGGCGGTTGGGTTTGGTTTTTCTGATTTTTTGGGGTTTGTTTGTTTGTTTTAAATCGGTTTGGTTTGTTTCACAACATACCTGTCCTGAGCCCCAAGTAGAATCCCCAGCCCGGTTAGAGGCAGAGCTTCCACTGTCTAGAAATAGAGAGAATGGGATAAAAATACCCACAAGTAGAAACAGTTCAGAATTTAACAAAGTTTGCATTTTTCTGCTCAAATACACCTGGCCCTCAGCGTACAGCGACTAAAGGTGCAGTATCTCCTCCCCTGCGTCTCCAGGGCCGGGCGCGCCGACTCGTGCTGCTCGACGCGGCAGAGATTTCGGCGGCTCAAATCTCAGCAGCTCACTCCTTCCCAAAGCCTAGACGTGGCACAGGGGTTTATAAGCTTGCTTCTCAAAGGGCGCTTTGCTTTTAAACACCACGGCGTGCCGTTTGCCTACCCGCTGCTTTTGCCACGCGCCTTTCGGTTTGGTTTATTTTAGATAGGCAATTTGCACCTCTCGCATCCGCGCTGTGCTCAAACAGGTAATGCCATCGGGAAAGGAGTAACGGAGTCAGCCTGGTGTACGAAAAAGCATTTGTCAAAGAAAGAATAACAGCTTCTCCCAGCTCGGTGCATCCTACGTGCCGTAAGGTTGTAACACATCAGGGATACTGCACCTTTACAACAAAAGGCTTCAATTCTGTTCTCATACCTTTGTTCAAACCCTTGAAACAGCTACACTGAAATAGCGTACAAGGTTGTATCCTGACATCCAGTTGTCTCTGGCCTGGCGAGATATGCAGCTTGTATGATTTCTAGGCAGCAGAAGCTCTGAAATTGCCTTATTTAGATGTTCGTAAGAAAAAGTTGAGGTCCAGTCTATCAAATCAACCTTTAAAAGGACACTGTTGAGAATCCAGCTGTTTCCTTTTGGACCCACCCTCCTTCCACCGCCAGCACTGAGCCTCCAGAAGGATTAAAAACAACAACAATCTCATTTTCCCTGTTGATTTTGCTCTGTCAGTTTGGCAAATGGTCGCTTCCTGCGTTTGAAATGGAACTGAAGTTAATGTAACTTTTTTCTTTACTCCCCCTGCTCCCTCCCCAAAAAATAACAACTTCAGCTCACTATAAATAGTTCTTTATCTTGCCAAAACAGCTCTGCCTGGCGACCCGCATCAGCCCCTGAGCCCGGCTGCCGGCAGTGTGCTGCCTGCTGCCACCCAGCCAGGAGAGGGCTCACAAGATGACAGTTTTCAGTAAGATCAATTAAAACACAGTCAGCATCTGGGTTTCGTACTTTAATTTGTATGGAAAACAGGGTATTACCTGGATCCTGTCTATACCCTGCTCTCAGAGACACCAAAACCCCATCAGGTTAGCCTGTGATCGGGACTCCTCTCCATCGAAAGGAGAAAATAAGCTTCAAGATAAACTTTATACTACATCTGAGGATGGAAAAACCTTTCAACAGTGTCCATTTAATCTATGTGATCCTAAATAAAGAGCTTCTTCTATGTGTAATGAGGTTGTAGGGACAAGTTCTTTCCAGATAAATCAGACATTTGGTGACAGGGCAGCGTTTCGTGCTCTTACCATTTCAAGCAAAGACAAAACTGTCATTTTATTCTCCTCTACATGTGAGCAGTAGCACATCGTGCTACAAAGCTGGTGGGTTTTTCCTTTTATTTTTGTCTCTTTGTTATGAGCTTTATAATAAAGTCAAGTGTTTTCTCCCCTGCCTGCACTTTGCTTCTGCTTTTCGAGCAAGCAACTGCACCAAGAGTTAGCACCAGTCCCTCGCTCCCAGCTGAGGCCGGGGCTGCCCGTCTTCCCAAAACAGTCCCCGTAGCAGAAGAATAATCCTAACAAGTGCACATCAGCCACCACAGATCGAAGTCCAGAGCCCCTAGGCTGACATTTCTGTGTTTTATTTCAGTTTTTCTTTTTAAGCAAAGCAGGGGGGGTGGAACTCATGGCTCCTGTTGCAGGACCAGCCCCAGCTGCACACCTCAGCATGGGATGAAGGATGCCCGGATCTGCCCCGGCATGCTGCAGGAAGCCTTTAACTGCTCCCGAAAAGGACGAGCAGCACTGCATCCCTACCAAGGCACAGGAGCCACCCACCCCTCCCCGTGCCAGGAGAGCCTGCTCCCAGAGAGGAAATATAACACGCCGCACTGATGAAAGGCGCTCCTGTAACTGGATAACTCCATCCACACTACGAACTACAACAGTTTAGAAAGAAATAAAGTGCCCCACCTCTAACCAATGCCGTCCCGCATGTACAGACTGGCTGGTAGCAGTCTGCAAAGAGACAATCCTCCCTTGCTTGTTCATTGAGAGGGAATGAAAGTGAGCAAAAAGCCACCATCCAGGCCAAACCAAGCTTGGGAAGGATTTGGGAGGTCTCAGGTTCAAGTTCCTGCCCAGAACTAGGTCTCACAGGGCCTTGCACAGTCCAGTTTTGCTGATGTCCAAGAATGGAGATCCCCCACCCTGCCCCATGCCCAGGGCAAGAGCTTTTCCCTTGTGCCTCATCACCATTCCCTTCAGTGCAGCTTCTGGCTGTCCCCTCCACCACCCTTCACCCTGGAAGAGCACGTCCAACCCCCAATGCTCTTCCCACGCCTCTTGCTCCAGGACCCTATCCCTGACATGCCAACCCCAAACCCGCACCCTGCTGTCAGCATGGGCTTTATCCTGCTGCGTCGGGTGCCAGCAGAGCTTAACCCTGGCACCCGTGGCCTGATCTTGGGCTGCTCATCCATCGTTCCCACCCAGGAGATACAGGTTAGTGATTGGCATTACGATTGCAACTAGGCTTGAAGTAATAAATAAAAAGTTGGGGGAAGCAATAACGGCACGGGCAGAAGCAGACTGTCCCGACACGGTCCCTTCTGCCCCATCCCCAGAAGCGAGGATCGTCAGTGCCGGCGGTGGTGGCAGAACAGCCGGACCCTGAGCCTGCAGACGTACCCGTCTCTCCCTCCTCCACCACCGCCCGCACATAATTGCTGATGACATTGTGGGACTTTCTGAACTGCTGGGGTGGACAGAGATGCCTCCATGCAGTAGGTAAAGGCTCCTGAAATGAGGTACAGGAGGGTGTTTTGTTGCATTCCCCCTGTTTATTTTTTTATTTTATTTTTAAATAAAAATGACGTGCTTCCCAACAGCACAGTTCCTGCACCCCATCTGCCCCCACTGGCCTTTCAGCCCCCCCCACCATGGCTTCACAGCAAAAGCCAGGGAGGAGCTGAGCTGAGCCATCTTTCAGCCCAGGCTGTAACCCCAGCTGGGCCTGGATGCAGCCTTTTGGCTAGCACAAAACGTTTTTGGATGTTAACATTTAGACCAGAAAAGTTCCTATTTTACTCTAGAGAAAGTCGGGGAGAAGAAGGGGAAACACTAGAACAAAACCAAGGGAAGAATGGGGGGATAAGAGTTGGCAGTGCTGGGTACCCTTGCTGAAGGGGTTTAAATCCCTGCCCTGTGTCTTCACTGGAGGGCAGCCAGCAACAGTGCAAGGAGCTTTTTAGCACCACAAAAAACCACTGCACTGGAGCCACAGACAGTCTTTTGTGATTGATCTGTAATAGCCAAGCTGCTCTGAATTTTAAAGCGTGAAGGTTCCTTTATTCCCAGGAGGTAGGAAAGCATTAGACCCCCTTCAACAGCTACTGGGAGAGAGATGTGGGTACAGGGTGCCAGCTGAGGCCACCCAGGGAGCGTGGTGGGGACCAGAGGAGCACCAAGGGGGTGGGCAGCCCCCTTCCTCACCCCCACGGCACAGTAAGGCAGGGGAGCTGCTGGCGCTGCCCTCGCCTGTCAGAGTGCTAACGAAATGCTTGCTTTGGCAGCTGAAGGCAGAGTTTCCAAGCCAAGCCACGAGAAGAGATGATAGACTCAAGCCCTTGGCCCTGTTTTAATGTTCTTATCATTAAGAAGTTTGTTGATACGTTTGGCTGCATGGACATTTTCTTTAGCATAAGTTTCTTTAGCATAAGCTAGTATAAGTTCTGGGTAAATACAGTTAAGTATAACCAGAGAGCATCTGCTCAGTGCTTCACATCTGACGCTCAGCATCGTAACCCACGTTTTACTTGTGGTGAAGACTGGGAGACAGAAGAGTCAAAGCAGAGGCAGGAGACCCACCGGGGAGGCTTGGGTGCCACGGGACCTGAACAAGCCATGGGGGTGCACAGCAGGACCCAAATCCACAGCTGTGGGTCCGGGACCTGGCTGACTCTCAAGGCCCTGATTTGAGACCCAGCTATCTGCAGATTGCTTTAATTCGTGGCTGCTTCCCAGAGAGGCTCAGGACACCCCGTAAGATACTGGACAGACTTGTGGACAATCACTATCCTGAGACTCCCTTTCACCCAGCCCATCCTTGCCTGCATGGAATTCTGTTGCTAAAGATAGATAGATTACACCTTTTTTTTTTTTTTTAACCTTCCCACTACATTTTCTAACAATACCACTCCAAACCAGCCATTCAAGGAATCCTGAAGTGACAGCCCTAATATCAGTCAACGAGCTGCCACTGCAGAGCTTTTGACATTCTTGTCAAAGCAGTGACTAATGGTGCTGCTTCCGCATCCACCAAGGTAGCAAACCCAGACTATTCCTGCAGGCCCAACAGAAGAGCTCCTGTTGTCCTGCTCTGCCTCTCCAGCAGCAGTTGAGCAGGCAGGACCGTGCCTGGGAGCTGCTGGAAGCGTGTTCCTGCCAGCACAAGTGAGGAGGATCGTGGGTGGCAGTCAACAGGGTGGGTAAAAAGGGGCCAGGACTAACTTCTGCTGCATCAGAACTCAGAGGAAGGGGCCTGGGGAGTCTGAGCAGGGTGTCAAGAGAAGACAAGAGGAAGAGGCTTCTTTATGGCCATGGCTCTGACAGTGAGCTATGACAGGCAGAGCAATGCACAAGCTGACAGCATGCACTTGCCAACATCCCCAGTAAGGAGGGCAGTGAGTTTTCCTCTTGCCTAATTGCTCGCTTGACTTTCTGCTCCCAGTCCTCTGGCCCTTCCTTCCAAACTAACCCCAACAGAAAGCTTTCACATACATCATCCTACCCCCACTTACCTTCTGACTTCCAAAGCAGATAGAAACCATGCTATGGGTTCTACATTGAGTACAGGGCTATTATGAGTTGAGAACAGCAATCAAAAGGATTGACTATAGTTAAAGACATGTCCCCTACCTTGCTTTGTGGGTTCTGTTCCCTTGAGGGCTGGTCATGGTTACAGTGCCATTTGAAAACGGCGTCTCTGCGGACGTGTTGATGGCTTTGCCATTGCTCAGCTCCATGTAGGTGCTATTAACGGTGTAGGTCACGATGCCATCAGTGTCCTCATAGTCAACATAGAGACTGTCAATATGTGACCCCACGGAGTTGATTTGTTCTCCCTGGGCAAAGATGCTGTTCATGGTCATGTTGAGCACCAACTCCTTGGAGTCCGAGGTCTTGTCCAGCAGCTTGTCCGTGATGGCATTCTCCGAAAGGAATTCCCTGGAGGTGAACCTGGGGTCAAAGTCTCTGTCGTCATGGTCTGTCTGGTAAGTAGACCTGGTTACGTTTGAATCTAGATTGGAGCCAACAGGGGGAAACAACAGTGACAACCACAAAATGCATTCAGGCTGGCAGGCGAAAGCAGCCCAGAGCAGCGGGGGCACGCCAGAGCCTGAGCAGCCAGCTGGGAGGCTAGAGGCAAGACTTGGGGTCTTGGGGAGGAGAAATCTCACGGGGTTGTACCCCTTCGGGCAAAGTGTACAGCTCTGTGGGCCTCATCCTGCTACCGCATGGCCAGAGGAGAGCTCAGCGCCGCCCCATGCAATAGCAGAGGTCAGAAAGGAAGGTGCCCTCCTGGCCCCAGAGCCCATGCAGCCATGCTAGGAAAGCACCCAAGGCAGTTTGGTGGTGGGATGCCCAAGGGACTGGAGTGGGAAGGGGGTTGCTGGGGGCTGGGCAGAGGTGGGAGGTGATGGAAGATGTTGTGACAGGGACCTCTGTGTACGCAGGGCTCCCTCCTGTCCTTGGCATGAGGCAAAGCACAGCAGGGCACCGGCAGGGAGACCTTACCCATGGCCAGCCCACCCACCCACCAGAAACCAGAACCTGAAGGGCAAAGAGGATTTATGAGCAGAGACATTTTAAAGAACTTTCCAAGGTTTCCAAAAAACAAACCAGCAGAATCACCAGAGGTAGAAACAGAGCATTTCTCAACAAGAGCTCTGAGAAGCAGAACAGTGAGGCCCAAGTCTCCTCCTTACCTTGGGGTTGTTTGCCCTTCAGTTTTGGCTCACAGTCAATTGTTTCTGCTCTTTCATAGACCTCATTCGTTTCCTGACCTTTGCTCAAGTTTAAATCTTCCTCCGTGTCCTGCCTTCCAAACACCTGGTTCTCCAAGTCTATCCTTTCCCTGGAGATTTTCCCAAAATAGGTTGCATTGTGCTGGATAAAACCCAATGGCACGTCTCCATCGAACTCTCTGCTTTCTTCGCTATCTGACTCCGAGAAGGTGTAGTAGATGGGCTGCAGATTTTTTGAGTGTGGCTTCCTCAGGAGGATGTATTCAAATGTGATGGATGGATTCTTGCCATTTTGATTCCAGACCTAGCAAACAAATTAAATTATTAGCGGATGCAGTGAATATATGGCATGCAAAATTTGTGATTCATCTTGGACTTGACAGTTGGTGAGCATCTACTTTGCTATTTCCAATCTACTTTCCATCATGTTGCCAACTTCTTACAACTGGAGCCCAGCACCATTTTCCAAGGCTTATTTGGCTGCACCCGCCTGGGGATCAGCCCCAGCCCAGGGACTGGGAGCTGCAGGTCATAGTCCCTCCTTTGCCACTGAGTGACCAGAGACTTGGGAAAGCCACTTCATCCCACCCACCATCACCCATTTTTTGTGGCTTTATGAGGAGCATGTAGACATCCCTTCAGCTACTACATCCCTACTGGGGATGGGGACTCACAGCTGATGCACTACAACCTCTTACTGGTTCTTACTGGTCTAACGCCTTATAAGCACCCAAGCAACCACCCCTTCCCCTTCCAGAGGAGCCCAGGGCTACATGAAGGATGGCAGGAGTTGGGTTCTGTCTGGCTGCCCAGGAGGAAAATTAAATTACTTTTCTTCACATGCCTGGTTTTAGATGGTTTGCTTTCAAGAAAGGGTTGGGGTTTAAGTTTTTGTGCGCTTCTCTAAGCTATCTGACCCAATTTCTTATTTTTACTTTTCCTGCCAGGTAACTTGGATAAAAATGCCGAGGAGTAGAAGACAAATTCCCCCGCAATGCCTGAGGCATCTTCTCCCTGCAGAGCGAGGGGTCACCAAGCCCACGTTCATTATTCACAGCCCTGCCTGCACTCAAGAGCACTGACGCAAGTAAAATAGGTTTGTGCAAGGAATTGGGCGCAGTCACTGCTCCCACTCCCCTCCGCAAGGTGCCCAGGAAAGCTGGGAAGCCATGGCAGGACTCTGCTCCCATGCCCACCCCTTCCTCGATCCAATATAGATTTTTCCCTTCCCCATCACCCCCTGCCTTGCAAACTTGAAAAAAAAAAAAAAAAAATAAAAAAAAAAAATCAAAGCTCACCATTATATTCAACCCTTGATTTGTTGGTCCTTGTGCAACAATATACTCTATGCCAGTCTCGTAAACATCCATGGGCCTGCGGTACTTGAACACCGTGCCTGCAATGTTGAAGTTCTTTGGACTGTCAACTTTGTAGTTCCCATTGAAGAAATAGTACCCGGCTTCGTCAGCCACAGCTTCAAATGAGAGAGAAAAACCAGTGCCGTCGCGTGTGAGAGCAGAGGTATGCAATACTGCCACTTGTTCATTCAGGGGATAAAATTACTAGTGTCACACTAATAAAACAAGCGTTTCTCCTACATTAAAATGCATTTGTCACCTACTTCCAACACATACCATGCAATTATGTGCCCAGAGTTCTGAGCCATGCATCCCTCTACATTGCAAGCTCTTGGGCGTGTGGCTTACTCTAGTCCATGGCTCCTCTCGCCCTTTGGGCACTAGCACAGCACGGACATTTAACAACCACAGCTCTGCAGACAACAAGCGGACTGTCAGATGGCCAACAGCAGGAGCTGCCTCCTTGGGAGCACTGAGCTGCTGCCACCTGACCCAGTAGGTCATCCAGAGCTAATTAGGAACTGCACGAAATCAAGCCTTTATCATTCAAGCCTCCTGCACGCGGCCACGAGCCTCTGAGGCATCATCAGAACACGATGGCAGCAAACGTGCTTCTCTTAGGCAAGTTCAGATTTTCCCCACTCTCCTCCTGAGCAGCTCTGCCACCTCCAGAGCGAGGTGGACAGCGTGGCCACCAACGCTTCAGCGAGGCAACGTGTAGGTCACATCTCCTCAGTGCTGTGGTCATGTGGCCATTGCACATTCCCCAAGCAGGAGAAGATCCAGGGGATCAGAGAGAGGTGAAGTCACTCTGCTATCTATGACGTGGCAGCCAGCGTATTTGTCATAACACACTGAAGCAGCAATAATATTGACCAACAGTTCCTGCATTAAAGCAATCAAAGGGTTGCTATGTACAGCCCAGGTGCTCCGACTGGAGAAACGCGCTGGCTTCGACTACGCGGTTGTGATTTACATTGACTATGGATTTAGCTCATGTCTGCAATAAAACTACATTCGTATTCGCATCGGAAAAAGCATTAACTAGTGTAGGCATGCATTGTAGGGAAGTACCAAGAGGTTATACACACCCAGAACATCTGCAGATTTTTTCCGTTCCACTATCTGGATATCCCTTGCTCCAGCAGGAATGTGCGTTACCAGAGAATAGCCTATGGGAAACTACAGATTAATGAAAGGAACTTTGTAACAAATAATCTGAATGAAACACTTGGTCAATACTGCAATATATCAAGCAAACTGGCCTTGATCCAAAATAATTTATAAGGAGTTACGGATTAAAAAAAAAAAATTTAACATTGATAACTGCTAGGCTGCAAACAGAACCTTATCAATAAGAGAAGATAAAAATGTGTAAGCTATGCATCCTGGTTTATGGTGGAAAAACACAGCCAAGGGTAAAGAGGATGCAATCTTTACATGCACAAACATCAAATTTAGATAAACTGGTACAAGAAGAGATTTCTGACAACTGCTTTGATAGCTAGGGAAGCTGTCCCGGGGTTCAGTATTGAACCCTGCACTAGCTGGCCAACCAGATATTACAGCTTGGTAATTTTATTTCCCCCCACCCCCCCCCACCCCTTTGCTTAGCGCTAGGTAAGTGATGGGACAAGTCCTCCTAAGGCCACCAAAGTTGCTGCAGCCTGCTCCATCTTAAACTGATCCTCAGAGAGCATTAGTCATTATTCCCGAGTTAGATGGCTATACTTAGGAAAAGTAGGTTCTGTTGCTTTACATCACACTAATTTTGGAAGTCCCAGTCTTTCCAAATACCCGAGCTTCCTGTTATTACAGATCATTTATTTCTAGTCTTACTGGGTCATGAGAAATAAGACTAAAATAGACGCCAGCCTCTTGCATAACCCTTTTGCACCATTCAGCATCAGAGACCTCAGGCTTCTGACAAGCATCATGCAAAGTTACCATTTTTCTTTAAAGAACGCTTTTTCCCTGCCCAAATTTACAAGTGGCATTGACACACCCGGAACACGTGGGAAAAACTGAAGTGCAGCAGTGGGTAAGCACTGAAAGTAGTTTATCAAAAAATACATACATTTTTAAAATAGCCATCTTGTGCAAAATAAAAAGGTCCCAAAAGCCTTACCAAGATGAGAATTCCCTTTCCGGTAACTGCCGGTCACATGAGTACAGCTGCTCCCATCTCCTTGGCAAACTCCACATTTATCCAAGGTGTGGGTGGAAAAGAGAATGCCATCGCATCCAATCGGCTGAAAAAATGCACAAACAGAGTATTGAGGGTCAGGCAAACGTCGCACCCATTGTAATTTTCTGAATGCTACTAACAATATTTTTGCTATAATGTTTAACAACCTCACATTTTCCAGACACGCAAACCCCTCGGAAATCAGTGTATTTGCAGGATGTTCCATCCCGAGCCTGAACCATTAACTGTCTCTGACCATCCACAGTGGTGCAATGGAGGTCACAGGGCTTGCTAGAAATGTGAACATAGTCATCTAAGGGGAAAGGATATAGAGACACATTCAAAACAGCAGAAACACAATAACTTTCATCCTACCAAAGTCAATGAATCTCTGCCAAGCTAAACAACAGCAGCAACAGCACAATTGCGCAGCAGCCAGCGGTTCAGAAGCTGCCATCTCTTGTGTTCCAGGCTGGACAGGAGATTGCACTTCTGACAGCGTGACAGCCCACTGCTGCAACCCCCTGCACAGCCAGGCGGTCCCCTCTGCCGCCGGGGATCGGCGCACGCAGCACCGCTGGCGTGTCGCTACCAGCATCCCGGGGGATGCACCGAAGCAGCAACAGCCACTGCTCTGTGCAAGGACTTGCAGCAGTGATTTATGTACACATGACACAAAAAAACATACGCATGCTCACATATTAACGTTTAATACATGAGTTAAATTAACATAGGTATACTTTTATAATAAATGTACAAGTAAGGCTATATTCAAATCCACAGCAGCTTAAAACATAAGAACTTTTCCATAAACATTCACCCAAGTTGGACTTCGTTCACCCTTTGCTTTCTGCAGGCTGCATCCACTGCCACAGCAGTCCCACATTTTACAATATCCGCAGGAAGTGAACGACAAATTCGTATTTGCATCAGAAACCCAACGCTAAGTGCCGAGCTCTGCCAACCAGGGAGCGGTCATGTACCCACTGGCCTGCGTGCCCAAGCAAGACAGCATCAATGTCAAAACATTATTCTGCAAATCCCCCAGGAGCCACGTGAACGCCTGCTAAAAAACAAAACAATTCACTGTAACTATTCTGGTGAATCATCTGGAAGAGCAAAGATGTTTAAAGAAATTGCCACCTTGCCGTAGCAAAGGGACAAAAGCAGCCAAGTAGCTACAGCTAAACCAGGCTGCCACCGGCCAAGTTCTACCACGCTGACCCTGCCAAGAAAGCTGGCGAGACAGGAGCTTGTTTCACATAACAGGAGGTAACAAGTAATTTCACAAAGCATAGTTGTTCTTAGGTATGTACAGAGACCCCGAAAATAAGAAAGCTGCATTACACCCCGTCTCTATTTTTAGATACCCGAATGGCACCGTGAATCTGAGGAACCAGCGCTCAGGAGCCTCCTCCTCAGGGGAAGGGTCCTGGCTTCCCAACAGCTCTAAAAATTGGCCACGATTTTTGTTTAATGCTTGATTTTAATGGGAGGTAGGTGCCTAAAAACTATATAAAAATCCCCGTTTCTGACACCCAAGTTATTCCTGCAGTTCTGCCTCGCTCGCCCCGGATGACCAAACTGACCGGCTGCATCTCGGTGACATTTGACGGAGCACATGAAGGGTGTGGGAGTGAGCAAATGTCACCGAAATGCAACGCAGCCAGTAATGTCCCCAGCTGAAAGAACACTTGTTCGAGTGAACCGGATTCTCCCTGCCAGCGCAGTCCATCACCCCCTGCTCTCGCATCCTCCTCCAGCATTCCAGCTCTCTGGTCCTTGGGAACTGTGACCAACACAGGCTGCAGCCATAAATTCATGTTGTTATTTCATCTTTAAGCTACCCTGCAGCTGCAAAACACGCCTTTGAACTTGGGAGACAGCTGATTGTGTCTCTGAAAAATCACTTTAAAACAGCAGAGGAGGAGCCTTCCTGCAGGCTATAGCATCATAACTATCAAAATATTTTGGCTAAGCATTATGAAACACACAAAGAATGTCTTGTTACCAGGATATAAAGGTTTCCATTGATACGTTCTGCCATTATACACATGGGAGTTAAATGATGAACACTGCTCCTCTCGAAAGCTCCTTCCGTTCGCGGGGCACTCCTAGAATGGGATACATTAATATCCTGATGAAAACAAAATGTGGGAAAGGTTTCTGGCACATCTCGGCTGCCTGCAAGGAGCGTTTCCATCGCCTGCCCCATCCAGAGCCACATCCTCCTCCTCCCACTGCAGGGACAGCCAGGGACACACCCCCCTCTCCCTGGGATATGGTGCAAGAACCACCCGCTGGGTTTTATGGCCCCCAGTGCAGCCAAAAGGCCCAAAGCCCCGACACAATGGTGATGGGCCCCAAAGGAGGGAACTCCTGTTGCTTGGAGGGGCAACAGGGGGGTGACAGCTACAGGAAAAATGGTGTCCCGTCTCCACAGGGCCCAGAAATGCCATCACAAGAAGCAAGCATGACTCTTTCCACATTTTCTATCGAGTGTTCCTGACGAGAAAAAGGATATCCTTACTTGTACTTTGCAGAGCTGGTATCTTTTGGATGTTCCAGTGCAAGTTTTATTAGCCAGCCCACTCACTGACTTTCTTCTGAATAAAGAAATGGTGGTTAGAGAGGGGTCAGAAAGCCGCCTTTTCCCTTTTTAAAATGTATTTGTCCCCTGTTTCTGTTAGATCGGTCTCCATGTAGCAGAGCCACACCGAGATCTCTCACAGTCTCACTGGAGTTGATAGCAAAGGTCTCTGGCTTTGTCACCTGCAGCATCAACTACTCTTATCACAGCACCCTGGCAGGTATCACGGGGACAAGGGACTGGGAAAGAGGTTTGCAAGGTGCCTTCTGGCAACCACACAGCCCAGGGAAGGCAGAGCCATGCACAGAGCAACTGGGATCAGCAGGTCCCCAACCAACCCTGCCCCGCGGTGTCCTCGCTGCTGTGCCCAGGAGACTGGGGAACAGGCTTATGCGATGCCTGCTGCCCATCCGCCCCGCGGGAGGAACCTCAGGGCCGGCACAGGAATAGCTCGGCTGGTCCTCCTGGCAGGGATGCCCAGGACACGGCACCCTCACGGCAGCGTGCTCAGGGACACACTTACCTTCTGCACATGCAAGGTTCGCCAGACAGCACCTTTCCACCAGCACTTATCTACCCAGCGATGACCTTCTGGATCGAGCCTACCTCCAGCAAGCTGGAGTTCCCCACAGCCCGACGGGCGGGCGCCGTACCTCTGCCGCAGGCAGTGCCTCTCCTGGGACTTGACGCCTCCCCCGCAGGTCCTGGTGCACGCCGTCCACTTGGTCCACTCGCCCCACCAGTACGCCGTGACGTCTGCCCCCTCCTCCAGGCTGTTGGAGGTCTGCGTCAGGTCCTGCTGGAGGCATGGGGTGGGGTGGGGAGAGAAGCAGCAGTCAGCACCCGCCCTGGGGAACCTGCCCGGGCGGGCTGGGGGCATCCCTCGCCCAGCTCGCCCGGAGCAAACAGGGCATTTCCTTCTCCGTCTGAGGGCAAGTCTGAGACTTCCATCTTGCCAGAAACCCTGGATTTTTCCAATTGTGTTTTCATTAGAAATTGGAATGAAATGGCAATATTTGGGATTCCTCAAGAAAGGAAGCGTTCATTGTTTCGCTCAGTTGGCAAAACCGAGCCCCTGAACAACCCTAAACTCTCCAAGTCTTTTGGTGCTCTCCGGCTCTTGCTCTGCAGCGAGTTCAGGGAGCTGAAGAGGTGGTTGCAGCCAAAAGCTTTACCGGAAGCTTAAGCAAACCCTTGCAAACCCACGCTGCAGTGGGAGAGCCAGTGGATACCAGCAGGTTGAAGGAGCCCACGTGCTCTCTTTGCAAGTACAGGTTTGTCACTTGAGGGTCAAGGAGGGTCCTCGACACCCCCACCTCCCACCGCTCAGCCACCGCAGGCAGCAGTGTGACCATGCGTCAGAAGGAGCTGCTCCACCAGCAGCGTCACCACCACACGCCTGCACTCAGCGAGACATTCACATCCCTTCACAAGGGGCACGGAACCACC
Source organism: Chionis minor (assembly GCA_013398295.1). Taxonomy (NCBI): domain Eukaryota; kingdom Metazoa; phylum Chordata; class Aves; order Charadriiformes; family Chionidae; genus Chionis; species Chionis minor. Next base: position 474,139 of record VZSF01005685.1, on the reverse strand, counting down.
TGGGGGGGTCCCAGCTATTGCTCATGGCAGGGGAGGGGTGTGTTTTTCCATGCAGAACCACCAGTTGGTTAAGGGAGTTGTATTAACTCTGTATATTCTGGGACAGGGATAAAAATATTGCATGCAAAGTAAATGAAAGCTGCGACCACTGCAGGGATTGAGGAAGCAGTGCTGGCCCAAGAGCAGGGCATGGCCTTCCAGAGCCCTGGAAATGATCTGTGCGCCCTCTTAGCCACGGATGGTACAATTTAGGTTAAGCCCAGACTAAAGAGCTAAGCCAAGTCACACACCCTTGCGTTTGCTGGAGACCCAACTCATGCACAGAACAGCCCTGCAAGTCCCAGGGGTTACCCGTTACCCACCCCAGACACCCCACCATTTTAAAGCCCAGGGACCTCCCAGCAAGGCGACGCGCTTACCTGAGCGATCACAAAGGCAACGTTGCCCACGAGAAGAAGGGCCAGGGTGCCTTTCAGCTGGGACCACACGCTGATGGAGATGTTGCTCCACCTCCACTTAGATATCTTCATGCTGGAAAGCAACCAAACACCACCCTCAGCGAAACTCCCATCCAGCCCCGCCACCCTGCGAGGGCAGGGGCTGCTTTGCAGCCTGGGTTACACAGCACGTGTCTTCTTCAGCGTTCCCAGTCAGCCAAGAGACACCGACCACCAGTGACTGCGAGGGCGCGATCCTGAAGTTATATGTGATTAGTGGAAGTATTAACACGGTACAGGCTCACATGCCGTCTCGGTTGCTATCCTGCAAACCACAACTTTGCACTGGTTCCCAGTGGCTGCGCTTGACACCACCAGTGCAAGCTGAGGCTCCAAGCCTGCCTCGGAAGAGAGCGTGGCTCACGCCAAAGCGTCACACCGGAGACAGCGAGTAACAAGAGTGTCCCTGGATCTATAAAAGCAGTGCATTTAAATATCCCCATTTACAGAGCTGCTCCTGGAAGAATGAGATGAAAGGCTTCATAGACAAAAAAAAATGCAATTAACAGCCATTACTTTTCCTTTTTTCATTTGTTCCACTCTAATTCCCACCGATTCCCAGGGAAGAAGCCTGTTCTTAAAGAAAAGAAACCACCCACAATTAAAGAGCAGAAATGAAGTATCCCAAGTGTCAGCCTTTCATCTCTTTCTCCATCTGCCTCATGAAAGAGAGTAACCCAGAATGGCATTTTCTTAAATAAAACCCAGCTCAAAACCACAATACGTTTTATTGTGAACCTCACTGCAAGAGCCAGAAAGGAGCAGGTTTCAGGAAATCATGCTTCCAGGCAATCAAAGCAGCTCATGTCTGTAAGAAAAAGGAGAAAGAAAAAAAAAAAATTCTCCCCTAAGCTAATTTCCCTTGAAAAGTAACTAGACAGTGTATTTGGGAAGTAGGGAGGTGGGAGAGGGGCTGCTCCTGGAGACAGGGGGCAGGACTGCAGACCTGAAACATAAAGAGCTTCTTTCCTCCCCCTTTTTTTTTTTTCCTTTTTTTTTTTTCCTTCTTGCAAGGGTTTTTGTGGCAGTTTTGGAAACGCAGAATTGCCGGCAGTGCCAGCACAGCTTTGGTGTCTGGCTTAGAGAAATTACCAGAGGGCTTCCAGGTCCCCAAAACTCCGCTCTGCCATCGCCCCGGGGTAGAGGTCCAGCATGCAAAAGAGACTTTCCAAGAGGCAGATCCATTGATTAATGGGAGCCCAGAGCGCTTGGCTGGGGATGCCGGGGACAGGTGGCTGAGACTTGCCTTACACTTGGTTTTCATTAAGGCTTCCAGACACTTCTGACTCGAAGCCAATAACCGAGCTCGCTCAGGGTTTATCCTCGAGTCGGTCAGAGCTGCATGTTTAAATAGAAGAAAAATTAAAGAAGCGGGGGAGGGGGGAGGGATGTGGCCGNGGGCCGCGGAGCGCCGGGGGGCGGGGCCGGGGGGGGGCCCCCGCCGGTAGCGCGGACCTGCGGGCGGCAGGAGGGCGATGCCGGAGGGCGGGAGAGCGGCGCCCGGCAGCGCTGCCGGGGCTCGGGGAAGGGTCCGGGATGGGAC